>SJYC01132928.1:0-10768 GCA_006408675.1 Madoqua kirkii
CATGCTACAAAGCCAGCTATTTGCTTTTGCAAGATGAGAGAAGAAAAGGACCTTTCGTGGTTGCTCTTTGCCTATGGAGCTATCAGGCTAGCATAATGACAAAGACAGAATATTTTTTTTAATCACATGACAGAAAGGAGAGGTGATAAAGTTGCTTTTGCAAGATAGAAGGCTTGCCTGTGGGATCTCTGCCTTTTATTTTATTTTTTTTAATTTTATTTTTACTTTACATTAAAATACTGTATTGGTTTTGCCATACATTGACATGAATCAGCCATAGTTGTACATGATCTCCCAATGCAAAAGCCCCCTCTTATCTCCCACCTCATATCATCTCTCTGGATCATCCTGTGCACCAGCCCCAAGCATCCTATGTACTGTAATGAACCTAGACTTGTGCTTTGTTTCTTACATGATAGTATACATGTTTCAATTCCATTCTCCAAAATCATCCCACTTTCTCCCTCTCCTTCAGAGGCCAAAAGTCCATTCTACACCTCTGTGTCTCTTTTGTTGTCTCACATACAGGGTCATTATTACTATCTTTCTAAATTTCATATATATGTGTCAGTATACTGTATTGGTGTTTTTCTTTCTGGCTTACTTCACTCTGTATAATCAGCTCCAGTTTCATCCATCTCATTAGAACTGAGTCAAATTTATTGTTTTTAAGGGCTGAGTAATACTCCATTGTCTATATGTACCACTGCTTTCTTATCCATTCATCTGCTGATGGACATCTAAGTTGTTTCCTTGTCCTGGCTATTATAAACAATGCTGCAATGAACATTGGGGGTACATGTGTATCTTTCAATT
Source organism: Madoqua kirkii (assembly GCA_006408675.1). Lineage (NCBI taxonomy): Eukaryota > Metazoa > Chordata > Mammalia > Artiodactyla > Bovidae > Madoqua > Madoqua kirkii. The sequence goes on from SJYC01132928.1 coordinate 817, forward strand.
CTGGTTTCCTAAGTGTGTATGCCCAGCACTGGAATTGCTGGGTCTTAAGGCAGTTCTATCTGGTTGTGACATCTGTCACCCCATTGATCACCAGGGTTGATATGGCTGATCTGGCTGGCTAGGCAGGTATCCTCTTCCTCCCTCACCGCTCCATGTGCATCCCTCCCGAATCTGCGCACTCAGTCGAAGAGGATGACCATCCCCGATAGAGAAGGACTGGTCTTCAGTCAAGGGTATACGAGTAGCAACATTCCCCTGCTAGAATCTTCAAACAAGCTCTCAAGGATCTCTGTCTTTTAGAAGGGCCAAGTTCAAAGCCACTTCTGCCCCTGCAAGGGGAAGGGGCAGTGGCTTTTGCTGATGTCCGAAAGCTTGTCTTAGGCAAGGATGGGGCTACTCACTTTAGGTAGAGATTTGCTTCCAGCTTCACCCTGTGTTCCTGCCCAGGACATTGGCTGAATTCTTCCTCAGAGGAGCAAAAGGGCCAGTCAACTGTGTAACCACAAAGACACCCCCACCCCCAGGCAGAAAAATCATCCTGTCAGCACACTTTTCCTTTCACATTCCTTGGTTGTCATGGACCCACAGTTAACTGAAATTTTCCCCTACAATAATGAAGAATTCCTGTCTTTTCTGGATAATAGAAATCTAAAAGTGAGAGGCATGGAGTCATACAGCAGAAGCATGCTGGGCCCCTAAAAAGGTGTTGTCATTAAGAGCTTTCTAGGTGGCTCAGATATGCGTGCAGTCCAGGAGGCCCAGATTTCTTTCCTGGCTCAGGAAGATCACCTGGGGAAGGAAATGGCAACCTACTCCAGCATTCTTGCCTAGGAAATGCCATGGACAGAGGAGCTTGGCAGGTTACAGTCCATGAGGTTGGAAAAGAGTTGGACACAACTTAGCAACTTCACTTTTAGTCCTTTTTAAAAATGTATGATGATGTGTCCAGGGACATCATCTAGATCAAGGATGCTGACTTGCACCAATGTTTTCTGTGTGAACACGAGAGGATCCTCTCTGAGGGTACATGTTCATTTCACCAGTTCCTGGGCCCCTGCAGTCAGAGCTGGCCCCCTTTCCCTCACAGATGAATATTCTTGTGGTCACCCCTTCTCTGCTGCTCAATACTGCTGGCTCTAACCTGCATTCTGGCCAGCCCTTCTCACTGTCTGTCCTTATTCACCAAAATTCTGCCTATTCCTGAGCATGTCTTGGCTAAAACTGTCCAAATTTGCTCTGCTGCCTGTTGAAATCCTGCCTTCCACACTCATAGTCCAGTTCCTCACAGCAGATTCACTCTGAAAGGCAGTGGTTTTCAAACTCTAGTCACTTGTATTTATTACTTTTGTCATTCCCAAGACCTGATCATAACAATTACCGCCTTAATATATTTTTTATCTGAAGCAGCAGCTCTTTTGAAAAAAAAAAATTGATTTCAATTTTGAACATAAACTTGACTACCAGACAGTAGGCAAATACAGTATTTTTGCTCCAAATAAAAGATGCAATATGGATAACTGCAGTCAAAAGCAACTCTTCTAAATTCTCCATAAATACCATTTTGCTAGGGATTGTTCTGTTCTTCCCACATCTCAGTCGCTGTTAATGAACAAGGAAGTGCCATGCCTTTGTGCAACTCCGACAAACACTCCTGAGCCCACCTTTCCATCCCTGCACTGACCATGCTCGGTCATGCCCTTGTTCCAGCCCATGACTAATACTCCTGAATTCACATCTCTTTCCCTGTACTGAACCAGGCTAAGTTCTGCCCACCTTGAAGCCTCAATGAATCCTCTTGAGTGGACATTTAGGTACCTGTACTGCATGAAGTGGGCTCCTGACCTTGTGCTAGATCCTGGCAAACATTGCTGAGCTGCAAGCTCTGTCCCTGCCATGAAGCAGCCTGGATCCTGCACTTGCTCAACCCAGGCAAAAACTCCTGAACCACATTTCAATGCATACACTGACCCAGCTCGGTTCTGCCTTGTTCAAGACCATGACATATACTTCTGAACCCACATTTCGGTCCCTGCACTTACCAGGCTAGCATCTTCATGGGTTCAAGCAGCGACAGAAAACCTTGAGCCCAAACTTGGTTCCTGCACTGAATGAGGCTGAGTTCTGTCCATATCCATGATCCTCTGAAAACGGGCCTGAGCCAGAGTCACAAGCCAAGCACTGGAGTATTTCAGGACCTGCCTCTGTTGAACCCCAAGCACATGCTCCTGAGCCCATATCATGGTCCCTACACTGAACAAGGTTGGGCCCTGCCTTTGTGCAAGCCCCCAATAAACACTCCTGAGCTCACCTCTCCATGCCTGCCCTGAGCCATGATGGGTCCTGCCTTTGTTTATGCCCCAGGGACACAATCTTGAGCCCACATCTACATCCCTGCCATGACCCAGGCTGTGTCCTGCACTCATTCAATGCCCTGACCAACATGGTTGAGCCTGTATCTGACTCCCATCCTTGTCCCTAGCCTTAGTCAAGCCACCAGCAAGCAATCCTAGGCAACATGTAGCTCCATGCCTCGGAACTCTGGTGTGCCCTGCCATTGCTCTACCCCCCAGGAAACATTTAGCATCCCACATCTCATACTCTGTACTGAAAAAGTCTGGGTCATGCCTTTGAGCAAGACCCAGACCAACACTGCTGAGCCCACAACTAGGTCCCTGCAGTGAACCAGGCTGAATCTGGCACATGTTCCAGCCTCAGACAAACTATCCTCAGTGCATGTCTGTTGTCCAAGCTTCCGACATATTGTAGAGAGCCCACCTGTAGTTCCGTTCGCTGAGTCAGGCTGCATCCTGCCCTTGGAAAAGACACCTAACACACTCCTGAGCAAACATCTATGTCCCTGTTATTTGTGAGGTCTCCTCAGACAGCCATTTTCCTGTTTTGCATTTCTTTTTCCTGGGAATGGTCTTAATTCCTGTCTCCTGTATGATGTCATGCACCTCTGTCCATAGTTCATCAGGGACTCTATCAGCTCTAGTCCCTTAAATCTATTTCTCACTTCCACTGTATAGTCATAAGGGATTTGACTTAGGTCATACCTGAGTCATCTAGTGGTTTTCTGCACTTTCTTATATTTCAGCCTGAATTTGGCAATAAGGATTTCATGGCCTGAGCCACAGTCAGCTCCCAGTTTTGTTTATGCCTACTGTATAGAGCTTCTCCATCTTTAGCTGCAAAGAATATAATCAATCTGATTTTGGTGTCAACCATCCAATTATGTGTAGAGTCTTCCCTTGTGTTGTTGGAAGAGGGTGTTTGCTATGACCAGTGTGTTGTCTGGCAGAATCATATTACCCTTTGCTCTGCTTCATTCTGTACTCCAACCCCAAACTTGCCTGCTACTCCAGGTATTTCCTGACTTCCTACTTTCACATTCCAGTCCCCTATAATGATAATAATATCTTTCTTGGGTGTTAGTTCTAGAAAGCCTTGTAGATCTTCATAGAACTATTCAACTTCAGGTTTTTCAGCGTTACTGCTCAGAGCATAGACTTAGATTACAGGAATACTGAATGGTTTTCCTTAGAAATAAAGAGATCATTCTATTGTTTTTGAGATTGCATTCAAGTACTGTATTTTATATTCTTTTGTTGACTATGATGACTACTTTGTTTCTTCTAAGGGATTCCTGCCCACAGTAGTAGATATAATGGTCGTCTGAGTTAAATTCACCCTTCCCAGTCTATCTTAGTTCAAGGATTCCTAGAATGTAGATGTTCACACTTGTCATCTCCTGTTTGACCACTTTCAATTTGCCTAGATTTATGGAACTAGCATTTCATATTCTTATGCAATATTGCTCTTTACAGCATTGAACCTTGCTTCTTTCACCAGCCCCATCCACAACTGTTTTTTTGTTTGTCTGTTTGTTTTTGTTTTTGTTTTCTTTTGCTTTGGCTCCATCCTTTCATTCTTTCTGGAGTGGTTTCTCTACAAATCTCCAGTAGCAAATTGTGCATCTACAGACCTGGAGAGTTTATCCTTCAGTGTCTTATCTTTTTTCCTTTTTATACTGTCATGGGGTCCTCAAGGCAAGAATACTGAAGTGATTTGCCATACCATTTTCTGTTCAGGAGGGATACATGACAAATCCCTGAAAAGCAGGGTTGGGGTTTCATAGCTTACTTATGTAATCGTAATTCACCCTGCATCTACCTCTCTGGCACAGTGCTGCCAAGTTCAGGATGCTGGACATAGGAAGAAGGAGGATGGCTGTTGGACAGGAAACAGCTTTAGTCAGTGGTTGCATTTTCTGGTGATGAATATGCAGTCAAATTTTTCTATGGAGTCACAATAAAGGTAGAACTGAGCATTGACTAGGGCACTCTTAAATATTTAACTTTCCCTCTATGGCAATGTTTCACAAATTTATCCTTTCACAAGAGTGATTTCTTTTCATAATCAACATAGCAGTTTTTACACCTATTACAACTTCTGCTGTATCTGCATGCTGACTGTGCTATCATCTACTTCATGTGTCCCTTTAAGTCAATGCGTTTATGTTTAAAATGAAAAGCTTCATTGCATGACAGTAACACAGAACAAGCATCACCTGCTGTAAAGAAAAGAGAAAGACAGCCTCTGGGACCAGACCTATTTGTCCACATGGAAATTAGAGAGTGTTAGGGAAGGGATGAGACACAGAAGCATCTAGCCAAGACTTTCTACCTGAAACATCATGATTGAGAACACAGTTTTAAAATGGAATAGCTTTCCTGATGTGTGATTTGATGCTATGTTAGTGCACTGCTTCTTCCCTGGTGGTTTAAATGGTAAAGAATCCATCTCCAGTGCAGGAGACTCAGGTTCTATCTCTGAGTTGAAAAGATCCCCATGGATAAGAAAATTGCTACCCACTCCAGTGCTCTTGCATGGAGAAATCCATGGACAGAGGCAACTGACAGGATATAGTCCATGGAGTCAGACACAACTGAGTGACTAACACTTTCACTTTCAGCACACCAGGACATTCAGCACACAGTGGCTGCAATGGAGGAGAAAGTCCACATGTCTGACAGTGCAGGATAAGCTACCAAAACAGACTCAGAAAGAGCCTTCCCTGGTGGTCCAGGGATTAAGACTCCACATTCCCAATACAGAGGGCACTGGTTCATTGTTTTTTTTGGAGAACAAAGATTCCCCCATGCCACTGGGCAAAGGTAAAATAATAATAATAAACTAAATTAAAAAAAAAAAAAAAAACAGAAACAAAAGCCTCCAAATAAATAGAAAGGAGGATCAGAACAGTGGGTACTGACCACATGGGGATCCCACCATGATTTTTTGACTTGGTGACTTCTCCTAAGGCTCTCACCACAGGCATCAGATTCAGGAGGTCTTCAGGATGTACCAGGACAGCTGTAACCATGTATTTGATGTTCTATGTTCCAGCACAACCTGCCTTTCTGGAGGCTATCCTGCCATGAGGACCTGAAGGTGCAGAGGCACTCCCTGGAGCAGGATTATTTATAGCAGCACCCATGGCCTCTCCACCTCCCATCAGAGATGCAGCCCACCAATCCAGGTCCCTGGTTATCCCCACCTCCCCCAGCAGATGATGGACACCAAGCAAGGTCCCTCCAGCCAAGAAGTGTCCAGTTACCATCTCAGAATTGTCCTTTGAGTCTCAACAGGGGTCCTGAGAAACAGTGCATCCAGCAGTTATTTTAGAATATTTAACTTAGGGGAAGAGGGCTGGCTTGGAGTCCAGACTTTTCTACAAGACTCACAGAAGAAAAACAAGGAAATGCTGATTTGGGGGAGGGCTGGTTGATGAGAAGAGAACAGGCTTTGGGTTTTTTGTTTTTGTCTTTTTCCTCTTTAATATATGGACTAATCTCATTATGCTGGTATCATGCTCTTGAACCTGTGTGTTGTTTTCCTTAGCTATAGATTTTTTCTCAGCTGGCACAGGGGTGGTGCACAGTTCTGATTGAAGCCTCTCTGCTCCAAGTTGTGCTTTGGGGGTACTAGAAAGAGAAGCAGTTTGAGACTGTGGGGAAGACTGTTGCTTACTTTGTTTTTAAGAACTTAATCTGACGTATGGCACCCCACTCCAGTACTCTTGCCTGGAAAATCCCTTGGACGGAGGAGCCTGGTAGGCTGCAGCCCACGGGGTCGCTAAGAGTCACAGACAACTGAGCGACTTCACTTTTCGCTTTCATGCATTGGAGAAGGAAATGACAACCCACTCCAGTGTTCTTGCCTTGAGAATCCCAGGGACGGAGGAGCCTGGTGGGCTGCCATCTATGGGGTCACACAGAGTCAGACATGACTTAAGCGATTCAGCAGCAATCTAACATTATGTGGACAGTGCATGTGTCTTAGGCTGTCACCTGGTTTTCTGAGAAGAGAGGATCCTGGGACGGAGGTGGTATTTTGCAACAGAAAGAGGCATTAAACAAAATTGTATTTACATTTTGAAATGGAGAAGATTGTCACTACTTGATGACTACCTCTGAGGCTTCTGAATATGTTGATCTTTTCCTCTTTTATTGCAGACATATAAAGTCTAACTAAAATTGGCTTAAGCTAAAAAAAAAAAAAAAAAAAAAAAGTGTCTCCAGGAACTTTAGTTCATATATGTCTTTAGGCATAGCTGGATATTGGTAGATCAAGTGACTTTCTCCTGGTTGATTTTCCTTCTCAGGCAGGCTCGTCCCTGTTGTGCCGAAAATGGCTTCAACAATCTTTCAGCAAAATGACACCAGTAAAAAGAACCTCTGCCTCGAGTTTCTAACAAGAGCCTCTGGATTGTGTCTCATTGGCCAAACTTGAGCCCTGAGCTACCTATGGAGCTAAATTTAGGGTTCATTTTTCTCATGAGCAGAAAGTTGGAGACTGCTGGTTTCCCAAAGGAGGGATCAGTAAGCTGTTACTAAAGAACTTGGGGGCTTGTATGGAAATAGAACTAATCTCCATGCCAATGGTACTAGTTTATTTTCTAGTGGATGAACTGAGAATTTGGTGTAGGAAACAGGAAGGGATCAATTCCAAGGACATCTTGAGCTCTGTTCCTTGCCCACAGAGTTTAAAGAGCATGGATCCACTTGACTGGCTGCTAAGCCTAAGTATAAGCTCCTCCCTCTATTCATGTTGGTAAAATCCAGGGTTTTCAATGGGTTGGCATCCGTGTCAGTGGAGATGGAAAAATGACTTGATGTTTGGAGTCTCAGAGGTAGAATCTGATACATGGAAAGCCACCACCAATGGTGAGACAGACTCCTCATTAGGCTCTGACTCCCTGGGGGCAGGTGCTATTTATTTCATTTGTGTTTTCTCTAAAATCAAGCATGGAATGATGTTCTTGGAATCAATCCACAGACTGGTAGCTACCACAAATTGGAATCCCATTATAAGTGAGGTTCCTAGGACAAACATACAAAGTATATTAAAAACATTACTTTGCCAACAAAGGTCCATTGAGTCAAACCTGTGGTTCTTCCAGTAGTTGTGTATGGATGTGGGGGTGAAAGGTTGTTGTTAAATCACGTGAAGACACCAGGATTATTGGCCCCCAGAAGGAGAAGAATTCAATCGGAGGCCAGAGACGAGGCTTGATCACTCAGAGCTTTTGTGCAATAAAGTTTTATTAAAGTATAGAGAAAGCTCCTGACATTGGCATTGGAAGGGGGCAGAAAGAGTACCCTCTTGCTAGTGTTAGCAATGAAGTTATATACTCTCTAATGAATCCAAAGAATTTCTTGAGGTTGTAAAGACCTCAACAGATCTACTCCCATAATTTACATTTTAAGATAACAAAATTAGCCAGAAGGTTTAATCCAGAGACTGTCCTCAGGCAGGATACATTATTGTTATATAATCCTAAGGAATGTAGAGAAGGGAAAAAAAGTTTGCCCTTTCTTCCTCCTTGAGAATCCCAAACCCCTCTCTCCTTGGGGACCTCTAGACTCTTATTAACCTGCCTAGGAAATGACCTTCTCAAGACTTGGACCATAAAGAAAACTGAGCACCGAGAATTGATGCCTCTGGACTGTGGTGTTGGAGAGGACTCTTAAGAGGCCCTTGGACTGCAAGGAGATCCAACCACTCAATCCTAAATGAAAATCACTCCTGAATACTCATTATAAGGACTTATGCTGAAGCTCCAATACTTTGGCCACCTGATGCAAAGGACTGGCTCACTGGAAAAGACCTTGATGCTTGGAAAGGTTAAAGGCAGGAGGAGAAGGGGATGACAGAGGATGAGATGGTTGGATGGCATCACCAACTCGATGGATATGAATCTGAGCAAGATCCAGGTGCTTGTGATGGACAGGGAAGCCTGGAATGCTGCAGTCCATAGGGTCACAGAGTAGGACCTGTCTCTTATACACATCTAGATGTGAATACTCATTATAAGGACTTATGCTGAAGCTCCAATACTTTGGCCACCTGATGCAAAGGACTGGCTCACTGGAAAAGACCTTGATGCTTGGAAAGGTTAAAGGCAGGAGGAGAAGGGGATGACAGAGGATGAGATGGTTGGATGGCATCACCAACTCGATGGATATGAATCTGAGCAAGATCCAGGTGCTTGTGATGGACAGGGAAGCCTGGAATGCTGCAGTCCATAGGGTCACAGAGTAGGACACAACTGAGTTACTGAACTGAACTATAGATAAGATAAAAAGAGATGGAAGTATCATTGAAATCATAGTCAGTAAGGTAGTTGGTTAGGTGAATGGGATATTTGTAAAAATGGATGAATAGATGTTTACAAATTGGGTAAGTGGATGTCGGTTTAGGTGATTGGAGGATGGGTGGATAAATGGACGCATATCTCTTGGGATGAATAGATAGATAGTTGTATAGATTATAAGTGGTTGGATGATTTGATGGATAACTAAACTGATGACCAAGTGGCGATATGATGAGATGGATGGATGAATGAATACTTGTCTGGATGAGTGAATGGTTATGTGCTGAGATGGAAAGCTGGATAGATGGTTAAGTGGGTGAATAAGTGGTTAAATGGATGGGTGGGTAATTGAGTGAGTAGTTGGATAGAATGACGAATGGATGATGCGTTCTTGATAGTAATACTGTGATGGTTGGCTATGTAGTTGAAACAATGGTATAACAGTTAGATGGGCAGACGGTTAAATGAAGGTAAAGAATCCCTAGTTAGCTGCCAAAAACACGGGTCAACCTCACTATAATCTGCCGAATTAGGTTTCTTCTAATGAATGGAAGAGTTGTACTGGATGAATTGACATCTGGCTGGAGGAGAAAAATAGACTAGAGCAGAGCCACCCAGGGAATCAGTGATTTGAATGCTCATGAATCCTCCTTGTTTTCTCAATTGTTTGGTACTCTACCCATTTAGGTACCTACTTGAATTCATGTGCTATCCACCCTTCCCTTCCAGCTACCATCACAACTTGCTCTCAGATATGGAACAGAGTAGAGGATGCCAAGGATGGAGGGGAGAAGGATGGACTGGGAATATGGGGCTGGTTGATGCAAACTACTACATTTAAAGTAAATGAACAACAAAGTTGTAATGTATAGTACAGGGGACAATATTCAGTACCCTATGATAAACCAGAATGGATAATAATGTAAAAAAATAATGTGTATATGCATATAACTGAGACATTCTGCTGATTTGCAGACTGGGGCAGCATTGTAAATCAACTATATATATATATTTCACTGTAAATCAACCATATATACATATATTTCTTTTTTTTATTTTTTACTTTCTTTTACTTTACAATACTGTCTTGGTTTTGCCATACATTGACATAAATCCATCATGGGTGTACATGAGTTACCAATTCTGAACCCACCTCCCACCCCATATTATCTCCCTGGATCATCCCTGTGAACAAGCCCCAAGCATGATAAGTAGACATGTTTCAATGCTATTCTCACCCTCTCCCTCTCCTTCAGAGTCCAAAAGTCCATTCTATAGATCTGTGTCTCTTTT
>SJYC01132934.1:0-11760 GCA_006408675.1 Madoqua kirkii
TTTAGTCAGATGAGAAAATTGATGTCTCTAACTCGACCATTTTAAATGCATGCAGTCCACAAATCAAACATGAGATAAAATGTGTTTTATAGGTTCTCTGTCAACACAATGTGAAGAAAGGTTGAGAAGTGATAGTTTAGCCTTCTTCCCTCATTTTACCTCAGGAGTAAACTAGGCTTAGGGAGGGAAAATGACTTGTCCAAAGCCACACAGTGAGTTGAGTAAAGGCACAATAAGAACTCAGTTTTCTGCCTTCCATGCTCTTATTCATCCTATTGCACCTTCTTGCATTTCAGAGAAAAAGTGTGTCAAAGGATTTGTAAGGGCTCTTATTTTGAGCACTCATTTTAAACAATATTCTTTATGATAACAATCTGCAACAATATGCAGATTTGCTAATCTCATTTTTGAATTGCTCAGTCGAGTTGCTCAGTAGTGTCAACTCTTTGTAACCTCATGGACTGCTGAATGCCAGGCTTCCCTGTCCATTGCCAACTTCTGGAGCTTCCTCAAACTCATGTCCATTGAGTCGGTGACGCCATCCAACCATCTTATCCTCTGTCGTTCCCTTTTCCTCCAGCCTTCAATCTTTCCCAGCATCAGGGCTTTTTCTAATGAGTCAGTTCTTCACATCAAGTGGCCAAAGTATTGGAGTTTCAGCTTCAGTATCCTTCCAATGAATATTTAGGACTGTTTCAGCTTCAACATCAGTCCTTCTAATGAATATTCAGGACTGATCTTCTTCAGAATGAACTGGTTGTCTCAAACTCATGTCCATTGAGTCGGTGACGCCATCCAACCATCTTATCCTCTGTCGTTCCCTTTTCCTCCAGCCTTCAATCTTTCCCAGCATCAGGGCTTTTTCTAATGAGTCAGTTCTTCACATCAAGTGGCCAAAGTATTGGAGTTTCAGCTTCAGTATCCTTCCAATGAATATTTAGGACTGTTTCAGCTTCAACATCAGTCCTTCTAATGAATATTCAGGACTGATCTTCTTCAGAATGAACTGGTTGGATCTCCTTGCAATCCAAGGGACTCTCAAGAGTCTTCTCCAACACCACAGTTCAAAAGCATCAATTCTTCGGCGCTCGGCTTTCTTTATGGTACAACTCTCACGTCCATACATGACTACTGGTAAAACCATAGCTTTGACAAGATGGTCCTTTGTTGACAAAGTAATGTCTCTGCTTTTTAATATGCTGTCTAGGTTGGTCATAACTTTTCTTCCAAGGAGTAAGCATCTTTTAATTTCATGGTTGCAGTCTGCATAAACAATGATTATAGAGCCCAAGAAAATAAAGTCTGTCATTATTTCCATTGTTTCCCCATCTATTTGCCATGAAGTGATGGGACTGGATGCAATGATGTTTTTGTTTTTTTTTTTTGAATGTTGAGCTTTAAGCCAACTTTTTCACTCTCCTCTTTCACTTTCATCAAGAAGCTCCTCAGTTCCTCTTGAATCTGATTGTTAGAACCAAGTAATTCAGATATTGCTCTCTCCTTTTAGTCCTGGTAGCAATATATGGGGGAAAACAAGAGAATGAGGGTGGGTACAAATGAGACCCAGAATGAGGTGGCAGTCCAAAGGCCAGCTAATAAAGGCAAAGGTTTAAAAGCTTTCTCTAATTATCCAAATGTAAGGCTATAAGAGCTAGAAGAATGATGACAGAAATAGGAAGCAGTGACCACGTGGAGGGCAGGATGAAGACTTGAGAGGACTTAGTGACTATCTGGAAGTTGCTGAAAAGCTGGAAGTCAAAAAGGATTCCAACTGTTTTCACTGACATGTTTAGGAGACAAGGGAAAGAGAGAGAGAGAAAGGGAATTGAGGACTGAACCTCAAAGGAACATGGCAGAGAGATTGTTGTTGGTACTGAATCCTGTCATTTTTGGTTAGGGGCTAGAGGCTTGAAAACTATGTTTCCCAGATTGCCTTGCCATTCAGGTTTTATGAGATTTGGAAGGCAAAATACAAGGAGAAGCAGGAGCAGATGGCTGATGTGAAATTTGCAGTGGCTTCCGAGCAAGCTCCCTTCAGTGCTGCCAGCTGCTGCCAACATGGCTAACGGCTACTTACTGTTCCCGTACTTCCTGATTTCCTCAGCTCTCCTGACCTCTGCCCCATGCCAAGTGTTATGCAAGCAGGATGTTCCCCAGATGATATCCTCCCACTAAAAAACTTGAAGTGGTTTCTCTATTTCTGACCAAACCCTGACTGATGGAAACCCTTGCACTCAGAGTGTGGATGCTGGGCCAGCAGCATCACTTGGGAGCTTGTTAGAACCTCAGGCCCCACTGCAGACTTACTGAATTGGAATCTGCATTTTTAACATGACCTCCAGGTGACTGGTATGTGGTTTCAAATTTGAGAAGACTTGCTTTATAGCAATTACAGACGTATGTCATCTTTGCGTAAGTTTCAGTGCATTGATGGAGGAAGAGAAGAGAATTTATAAGAAAAAAGACATAAATGGAAGCTGAGAAAATGGAGGCAATAAATAGGAATCACTGTTTTGAAGAATTCATCCCTAAACTAAAAGGGGCCAATCTAAGAAATGACCTCTCCCTCCCGTATTTGTTACAACTTTAAAACAAATCGCATCATAGTGGTTGTTACACAAGTGTTGTTTCTGGGAGTATCTTTATTTTCCACTGGACTACGAAACTCATGAGACATGATGTTCAATACAGTGGGCATTAGCCCTAAGTGGCTATTGTGCACTTGAAATGTGGCTAGCCCCCAAAAAAGATGTGCTATATGTATAAAATCCAGAATGGATTTCAAAGATAAAAAGAAAAATAATCCAACTTGTTACTCATAGTATTTTTTTGTTTGTGACATATCAAATGTTAACATGTCAAATTAGTTCAGTTGCTCAGTCAATTGGGTTAAATAAGTTTTTATAATCAATCCCAACTTGTTACCTTTTATCTTTTTTAATATGACTACCAGAAAATTTTAAATGGCATATGTGAATCATCCTATATTTCTCTTTTTTTCCAGCTTTAATGTTCTATGTCTTGAAATATGATTGACATAGAACATTGTGGTTTAAGGTACAGAATGTGATGATTTTGTACACATATAGCGCAAAATGTTTCCCACCAAAAGATGTTAACCCATCCCTCACATCACATATTTACCATTTTGCTGCTGCTGTTGTTATGGTAAAAACATTAAAGCTCTGCCCTCATAGTAACTCTAAATTATACAATACAGTATTGTTAACTATAGTCCCTATGCATCACATGACATGCCCAGAACTTATTTGTCTTATAACTCAAAGTGTATACCCTTTTGCCAACATCTCTCCATTTTCCCTACTCCTAAGCCTCTGGAAACCACCAATCTACTCTGTTTGTATAAGTTCAATGGTTTCATATTCCACATATAAGTGAGGTTATACATTATTTTGTGTCCCTGTGTCAAACAAGTCACTTAGTATAATGCCCTCAAGGTCAATCTATGTTGTCACAAATAGCAGGATTTTCTTCTTTTTCATGGCTGGATTATGCATACACACACACACACACACACACACACCACATTTTCTTGATCCATTTGTTCATCCATGGACACTGATTTTTCCCAGGTGTTGGCTATTGGGGATAATGCTGCAACAAACATAGGAGTGCAGATATCTCTTTAAGATATCTATTTTATTTCCACTGGATATATGTCTAAAGTAAGACTATGTGTGCACATGTGCTAGGTTGTTTCAGTCTTGTCCAACTCTTTGTGACCCTATGGACTGTAGACCACCAAGCTCCCCTGTCCGTGGGGATTCTCCAGGCAAGAATACTGGAGTACTGTAACTACAAAATCCAGAATGAATTTCAAAAATATAAAAGAAAAAGTAATCCAACATGTTACTTTAGCTATGCCCTTCTCCAGGGGATCTTCCCGACTCAGGGACTAAACCCATGTCTCTTGCTGCTGCTGCTGCTGCTGCTACGTCGCTTCAGTCATGTCTGACTCTGTGCAACCCCATAGACAGCAGTCCACCAGACTTCCCATTCCCTGGGATTCTCCAGGCAAGAACACTGGAGTGGGTTGCCATTTCCTTCTCCAATGCATGAAACTGAAAAGTGAAAGTGAAGTCGCTCAGTCGTGTCTGACTCGTCGGCGACCCCATGGACTGCAGCCTACCAGGCTCCTCCGCTCATGGGATTTTCCAGGCAAGAGTACTGGAGTGGGTTCCAAATGCCTTCTCTGCCATGTCTCTTAAGTCACCTGTATTGGCAAGCGGGTTCATTACCATTAGTACCACCTGAGATTGCTGGATCATATGATAGTTATATTTTTAATTTCTTTGAGGAACCTCCATACTGTTTTCCATAGTGACTGCACCAAATTTACATTCCCACTGGCAGTGGGCAATGAATCTGCTTTTCTTAACATTCTCTTCAATTATTTTTATCACTTGTCTTTTTCATATTACCCATTCTAACAGGTGTGAGGTTATATTTATTCATGGTTTTGATTTGCCTGATTATGAGTAAAGTTGAGCACTTTTTCAGGTACATGTTGGTGATTTGGATGTCTTCTTTGGAAAAAGTCAGTTCAAGTCCTTTGCTCATTTTTTAGTTAGACCGTTTGTGTTTTGCTATTGATTCATATGAGTTTCTTATATATTTTGGGTATTAAGCCCTTATCAGATATATGATTTACAAATATTCCCTCCCATTTTGTAGTCTGTATATGATTTACAAACATGTCCTCCTATTTTGTAGGTTGCCTTTTCATTTGATTGTTTCTTGCTGTGCAGAAGCTCTTCATAGTCCCACTTGTTGACTTTTGCTTTTGTTACTTATGTTTTTGGTGTCATAGCCAAAAGATCATCATTAAGACTGATGTCAAGGACCTTTTTAGGTATGTTTTTTTCCTAAGAGTTTTATGGTCCCAGGTCTAACTCAATCCTTTTTGAGTTTATTTTTTATGAATAAGATAGGGGTCCGATTTCATTCTTCTGCATCACATTATATTTCTTTTAGTCAGTGCTGCCCTAACAGAGCTAGGAAAAGGTCTTAGTGATCACTGAATCCACAATACCACGTGCTCCATCTCTCAGGCCTGAACTGCTAAAAACTCTTAAGCTCTCCAGTCAAAGCTGATTTTTTTTCCTGCATGCTCATAGTACTTAATATTTGCTCTTCCTTGTACATAATTGTTTCTCCCTGGTAGCTCAACTGGAAAAGAATCCACTTGCAATGCAGGAGACCCCAGTTTGATTCTTGGGTTGTGAAGACCCCCTGGAAAAGGGATAGGCTACCTATGCCAGTACTGATGGGCTTCCCTGGTGGCTCAGATGGTAAAGAATCCACCTGCAATGCGGGAGACCTGGGTTTGATCCCTAGGTTGGGAAGACCCCACAGAGAAGGGCATGGCAACCCAGTTTTGCATGGAGAATCCGATGGACAAAGGAGCCTGGTGTGCTACAGTCCATGGAGTTTTAAAGAGTCAGACACAGCTGAGGGACTAAGTACATTCATAACAATATTATTCAAAATACTCAGCAACTGGGAAAAAAAAAAACAAATACCCAGTAATTTGATAAAGAGACAAAATGGAGTATATTCACACCACAGAATAGATCTTCTGGAGGAGGGCATGGCAACCCACTCCAGTATTCTTGCTTGGAGGATGAGCAACTAAGCATGGCACAGCATGGCACATATATAATTATGCATGATTTAGACTTACTTGACATAATTTCATGCTGTTAATTATGTCATGTCTGTAAATATTTTCACCAATATTGTGCATCCTATTATTATTATGCCTAGCACAATGCTGTGTACATAGTAGGAACTGATTAAATTTCTATTAAAATAGGTGTCGTAAATCCTCTGCTTGTGATGAACTTTGGTACCTCAGTAATAAAAACTCAATCCACACATGACCCATGAGGCTGACCTACTTAGAGACAATGAATCTTTGACATAAGCATGGCCTCATAACAGTGAATTAGCCCACTGAGATATTAATTCCTTCACAAATGTTTGACACCTACTGTATTCTAGGGTTAAATCTTCATTTACAACCACTAACCCAATTACATTCATTTTCATCTCTGTTAAAAAACTGAGTAAACAAAGGCAGTCCTGAACTCTCATATATTTTGTTATTAGAACCATTATACATATATAGTAAAATGTGTGCATTTCTGTATTACTCTTATCCAGAGTTACTTCTTACAAAGATATTTATTTTATTGTTTTGATTCCAAGTAACATAGATTGGCTCAAAAGAGAAAAGAAGAAATGGGTTGAATAGCTGCTATGGATTCATAAACTCTTCCCACAGCCTTTCTTGAGTTGAGGGCAAGTCAGAGCTTGGTGGAAGGTATTGAAATAGATTTCTTGATCAATAGAAAGGTCTGAAAGTTTCTCCATTACTCACTCTCCCCCTTAAAAATGAAGGAGCTAAAGTTTGATCTCCATCTTTGACATATAGTAATTTAAACATCAAAGAGGTATTTTAATAATGAGTTTCACACTTTTGAAGGAAAAAAGATTTCCCACAACTTTGTTGGCAACAGATCAAAACACTGAATCAAAATAACCTAGATAAATTGTATTTGGAGTTCATACAGAAAGTCCAGGTTCTTGAATGAAGGATCAAAAGAAGACTTTACTTAGGTCAACTTATTTCTCTAGAGAAACAGTAACCCAATTCATCTAACAAGTTGACCGACAAAAACCCCACATTTAGATTTTTAAATTTTCCCCCAGAGTCCAACAATTGCTGAAGTCATATTTGCTCACCCACTGAGCTTTCATGCCAAATTTCTCTGAAGAGAAAGTGCTCTGTTCTCTTGTGTATCATGTTCAACTGTCATGTAATGAACAGCCCAAAGCTTTCCTCCATTGCCTGGCTTCAGGGTGGAGACACCCATATTGTTGTCAGCTGCTGATGGCTATCTTGAGAGTCAGCCAAGTGGAAACCTTTATGTTCTGACTCATTCTTTCTCAGTACAATAATATCCAGTGGTTAAGCTTCCATTTTTCCACTGCAGGAGGCCCAGGTTTGATCCTTGCCCAGGGAACTAGATCCCGTTATGTGGCAACTAAGACCCAGTGCAGTCAAATAAATACATAAAATAAATATTAAAGAACTGAAGTTCCAGAAGCAAGGGGTTCTAGGATAGAACATGCAGAGCCATGGAGATGGATATAGAGAACTTGGGTTTACTCTGAGAGAGAACAGACTATGGGAGGGCAAGTGTTGAAGCAGGGAGACCAGTTAGGAGGCAATTACAATAATCTGAGTGAGAGTGATGATGACTCCAAACACAGTAGTTGTGGATGAACTGGTGCTTCTGATGCACTACCCACCTCAAACTGTCTTAAGCTAGCTTCTCTGACACAATGCCTAGATTATGTATTATGTGTATATATATATATATATATAAATAATTTATTACATATATTTATATACACACATATAAAATATGTATATATACATATATGTATGCATACATATGTGTGTATATGTATATACACACATATATGTATATAATGTGTGTATATACATCAATACACCTCTAGTGTCTTATGGTACTTGGTACATAGTAGGTGCTCAGTAAATGTAGGTTAAACGAAGCATTACTAGAGATGTCCAGAAGAGCAAAGGGCTAGATCCTTTGAGTCGTTATAATAATCCTAACAAATCCTCTGGAGAATTTCTTACCTTTCTAATTCCTAAACCATAGATGAGGTATTAATCACGATTACTTAATTAGAATAGGTCTTGACCTCCTTAAAGATGACACCTATATGCAATCTTGGACAGCTCTGTAGGGTAGGCAACAATATGGACAATTTTCTTCCTCTGGCAATTTAAACCTTAACACAGGTATTTCTACCATCACCCATTCCCCAGGACATTTAACATACATTAATAATAGGCAAACATATCCATTCTGAGTTGTAACAATATATAGTCTGTGCTTGTGTCTCAGCTCATGTCAAGGAACAGGAAGAAGCTAATAAAATACCTCAATTTTAGAGAAGTTCTGGTTCCCATTTGTACTGACTTAACCCCTTCATCCAAGGGAATGTGCATACATATATTTTTGTGGGTATGTATAAAATATATTGAGATATTTTATTTTAGATAGTATATATGCATACATGTATCTATCCCAAGCTCATATAGCTCCTTTTCTTTTCTATTTTTTAATGTGTGTTTCATATTGGAGTACAGTTGATTTATAATGTTGTATTAGCTTCCAGTGCACCTCAAAGTGATCCAGTTATATGAGTACTCCTTTTCTACTGATACTGTAGATTATGAGAGTAAGAGAAAGGAATCACCACTCTCTGATCTCAGGATCAGAGCTCCCCTTCAGATAGCATATTCATATAAGTAGAAGGTGAATTACATGTCTATAAAATGGGGAAATCATCAATAGAAGTACATGTATTTTTCATATTTTGTGACCCTGATATCTCTGTATAGGCTCTGTAGCTATCATAATCTTATTAGTATTAAATGGGCAACTTGAAGTCAAAAGCGAAAGCCTGTTTTCTAACGATTATGCCAAGGTGAGGTGGTAACAAAGTGGTTCTTGGTGATTTTTAATGAATCTGGATTTAGTTTTTTTTTTCCTGATGCTACACTATGTGCATGGCTTGCAGTCAGGCTTTGGAAGGCTATTCAAATTTGTAATTAAATACAATCTGTACACTGGCACAGAAGGTGAGGAGAGAAGAAGCCATACCTGTCAATCATGCTCTCAGTTGCTGTGACAACAAGATGTGAAAAACTGGATGAAATCAGACACAGAGGGTCCCTGATCCAGGGCTGTCCACTTTCACAGCCAGACATATGTACAGATGGCTTTTGCTCACTTTGTGAGCTGGGTAATGTCCACTGAAGTTGCCTGCAGGCTTCTGCTCCTTGGAAAACTCTAGCCTCCTCATCACTGCTAGTGTCAGTGCTGAAACAATCAGAAAGGTCTGTCCTCTGTCCACTGCCACCCAGCCTGAAGCCTCTCAGACACTGGTGATCACCTTCCACTCACAACATTGCCCTTTATTTCTCACTGGGATAGAATTTTTGCCTTAAGCAAACAATAGAAGTATACCTCTGGCCAAAGCCTCCAAAATATTAAAACAACAACAAAAAAAAAGATTGTATTCAGTTGTGCGATGATAGCTGATTTTTAAGTCCTTTTTCCAAAATGTGTTTCATGATGTCATGAGAAGATTTCCCTAATAAAACAATCAAGTACTAAGTGATTTCTAGGTTAGCCCCTATTATGGCAGAGAAAATATCCATCTCTCCTGAGGAATTCTATTTGGAATGATATATCAGTCACCTTGTTAACACTGTAATCCAGCATGTCACAACCCACTAAAGATCTCTAAAAGCTGTACACATGACCACTGCATCAGCACTCAATTTCTCGTGCTCTTACGATAGAGAAAGGAAAAAAAAAAAATACACGCAGGCAAATTGCTGATAAAGGTCAGAGATGCACCTTAGTCAAGAGCCTCTCCCCTTATACTTCTCCCATGTTTTCTCAGTAGCCTTTAAAATTATACATCTAAACATTGCTCTTTCTCATCAGAAACCTTGTCACATTTTCTTAGGGTTCCAGCCACTTCAAGGAGATCATAGGTGGTGGTGGATTAATTACAGAATTTGATCCCTTGTGCTACATAGCTCAAGCAAAGCAGCCTTCTTTTTTTAATTTTTATTTTTAAACCACTTTCAATGGTGATTATGTAGTCTCATTAAGAGAGAGACTACCTATATATTTCATAGCACACTCCTAACATGACTCCATAGTATCCTTCTGCTTATGCATAAACTTACCCAAGAACTTCAGCATCACTTCCCATCAAGTGATCAGAGAAACTTTCTTGTCCCTCATCTTTCTCCTTATTTAGAGTATCCCTAAGCAATGACTCAAGTGGCCAAAGGGAACAGGCCAGAGAGGATGTTGGGAATTTAGCTAATCTACCTCCTGCTGAACTCTCTCTTCTAGATCTGAAAGGAATATGGAGTTTGCTGAATTGAACTTAGCTTTTCTAAACATCAGTTCCCTTAAATAGGAAAGGGTGGTTGTGATGATTAGAAATAATGTATGCAAAGTAGCTAATTACAGACCTGGCTTTCAGTAGGCAATCAATAAATTGTAACTATTTTTATTTTGCTTATAAGCTAGAATTTCTACTGGGGTGGCACCCACTATGGAAAACTGGCAGTCTAGACAGGAACAAATATCCAGACTTGAGTAAAGCCACAAACAGAGTCTGAAATGAGGAGCAGACCTTCAGGAAATGTCCATAAATGGGTTCTAAAATGAATGTGGCACCAGTGACTAGAGGAGAATGACCTCTTTAGCTCCTGACTAGGGTAAGGCAAATGAGGTACCTAAGGTGCAAAATTTAAGGAGGCATTCACTTTCCTGTGCCTGCACCATACTCCCTGGTGGCTTAGACATTAAAGAATTCACCTGAAATGCGGAGGAGCTGGGTTTGATCCCTGGGTTAGGAAGATCCCCTGGAGAAGGGAACAGTTACCCACTCCAATATTATTGTCTGGAGAATTCTATGGACAGAGGAGCCTGGTGGGCAACACTCCATGGGGTCACAAAGAGTCAGACATGACAGAGTGATTTTCACTTTCACCTTCACTTCATACTCACATGACCTAGAGAGTTGGTGCTTCCTTAAATGTTCTGCCCTAGATGCTTCATTTGCTTGAGTGTGGTCCAGGCCCTGTCTGAATTCCACATCCTTTGGGTGGAGTGGCCTGTGATGAGCCACCAGCTGCCACAAAGAGAACACCCTGTCCTGGGTTTTTAGCACTCAGAGGTCACAGGTAAAAGAGGAAATAGGGAACAATCATAGAAGAAAAAAGACTACAAATTGATTTGGGCCACCACTGTTTTAAACATCTTTCAGTCATGCACAACAGAGTGTTCCCATGTCAAAAGGGTTGACTATTTAGAAGGAAGATCTGCCTTTTAGCAGAGGTACCTGAGCCAAGGGAAATGCTTTAAGACCTATATTTTATTAGTTGTCTCTGGCATAAAGAGTATAAAAGCATGACCTCTAAAGAGATGACTAATACAACAGGATACAGTTCATAGTTCTCCTAAGACTTATCTATGAGTGTTGCTTTCCACTTTACAGAGAGCTTTAAAATTCATCATCTTATATGTTCATTACAACTCAGAGACTGGCAATCTAGGTACTATCATTTCCATGTTATAGAAGAAGCAGCATGAGGCAAAGAGAGGGTTACTGCCTTAGTGATGCAACTTTTCAGAAGCGATTGTAGCAGAGGGGCGAGAGTTTGTCCAGAAGACGCTGACTTTTACATCAGGCAGTGCTTTGAATCCTAAACCCATCACTACGAGTGAACTCTACAGCCTTGGGAAACCGATTTCACTCTTTGCTTCCTGTTTCCTTATCCATAAAATCTAGCCTACAAAATCCAGGCTTGTTGGGTTGCAGTGGGCAATAAATTAGAAAGCAGGTAGCAAGTGTTCAGAACCATAGTAAGTCCTCAACAAATGTCATCCTTTTCTCCATGCTTCCCTGTTGTACTGATTTGCAGTGTCTCTGCTCCAGATTTTGTCAGGAGCCTTTTTCTAGAAGACTTCCCCTCTGAATGCACAGTTGGCATCTCTAGTTGGAAGATGAATGACAAAGAAGGGTCCTTTGTTCATTAAACGAATCCTTTCCCACAGCTAAATGGGAGGGGGCCCTGGGAGACTGGCCGTCATTTTCATTGGATAT
>SJYC01132935.1:0-27457 GCA_006408675.1 Madoqua kirkii
ATAAATGATCCAATCAAAAAATGGGCCAAAGAACTAAATAGGCATTTCTCCAAAGAAGACATACAGATGGCTAACAAACACATGAAAAGATGCTCAAAATGGTCTTTACACTGAGACATATTCCCCACACTGCCTGCCTTAGCTCTTCATATATCAAGAGTTCAAATGCCTTAGGGAAGTCTCTGTTCAAATTTTGGCTTGGAAGTAGATGCCTGGCCACAAACTATGTAAGAAGGAAAGGGTCATGGTGATACTGACTCATCTAAGCACAGAGTTTTAATTACACCTAGTCTTTTTCAGTCCCTCTGCGGCACTCACATTTTCCAGCTCTGGCCTTATAAAGATGACAATGTAAGGATTTGGCAAGGAGCCCATTTCCCAAGAGGTAGACTATTTTTGAGCCATAGAATCAGTAAAATGAGAGGCCAGAATTTATTGCTAATTTGGTCTGTAATCTTACCCAAAAATTTCCCTATATTGTCTCATTTATAAAATCAGAGATATGGACTATATGAACCTAAAGTCTTCTTACAATAATGTTAGTCCAATTCAGTTAGGATTTGAAACTTTTCTTACAACTATGTTTCATATATTCTGAAACATAAAAAAATATAGTACATGGTAAAAAATAAATAAAATGAACTCAAGCTGAGAATATATGAGAAAGTTAGGAACAAGCTTCCAAAATAGCTAGCTCAGGTTTTTTTTGTGTGTGTTTTGTTTTGTTTTTAAGGAGCCCATTTCCCAAGAGGTAGACTATTTTTGAGCCATAGAATCAGTAAAATGAGAGGCCAGAATTTATTGCTAATTTGGTCTGTAATCTTACCCAAAAATTTCCCTATATTGTCTCATTTATAAAATCAGAGATATGGACTATATGAACCTAAAGTCTTCTTACAATAATGTTAGTCCAATTCAGTTAGGATTTGAAACTTTTCTTACAACTATGTTTCATATATTCTGAAACATAAAAAAATATAGTACATGGTAAAAAATAAATAAAATGAACTCAAGCTGAGAATATATGAGAAAGTTAGGAACAAGCTTCCAAAATAGCTAGCTCAGGTTTTTTTTGTGTGTGTTTTGTTTTGTTTTTTTTTCCCCAAGATAATAAATACATGTTACAAGAAAACTTCCTATATTTTTTTGGAAGAACTCAGTGTGATGAACACTGAAAAAATTGAAGACCGTTTTCCTTAATGGAGCACAATGTTTAGAGCATTTCAGTCATTTAGAAGGAAAATATGAAACTGAGAAACAATAGCATTATCTTTTGATGGTATAGCTTGGACTTCTGGGCTTCATATGATTCTGGGAGAAGTAGTTCTGAGTATCCTACACTGATGATATTAAATACTATTTTCTGAGAATGTATTGAGACACAACTCCTTGGGCTTTTTGTTTTGTTTTGCCATGTGGCATGTGGGATCCTAGTTCCCCAGCCAGGGATGGAATTTGTAACCCCTGCATTGGAAGCTCGAGTCTTAACTGGACTCTCAGGGAAGCCCCTGAGAGTGTGTAGCTTGGATATTCTCCTATTGCTTGCTCCAATTGACTTTCTATTTTTAAAAGTAAAATTTATGAAGTTATAATTTAAGTTGTCCTCTAAATTATGCATAATTAAAAATCATCTAAATATTTTGTCTTTTAATCATACTTCACCTTACTTTTATTTCAAATGAATATCACTATGATGATTTGGGTTGATGAATTTAGCATGCCACATTTTGAAATAAGTAGGGAAAAGGAGTGAAGTCAATGGAGAATTCTGAAAATCCACAGGGACATATCTCTAGTTCAGGTAAAAATGAACCACTTGAGAAAACGATCTCAAGACCTACTCAGTGGCACAAATGAAGTTCAAAAGTCAGGCAAATAACCACTCTTTATGGATAAACATTTATCAGATCCAGCAGGTATATTGTACTGAATTCTGCAGAGAACCTCTTTAAGGATTATTACAGTAAAAGAAGTCAGGTAAAAATCAAACTAAATCTCAGAGCATAAGCCTCTGTGTTCTTCCCCACCAGCAATCTCCCAGAAGATATCAGACTTGCAAAGGGCCTTAGAATCCATGAGTTATTATTACTTTAATCACAGAGTATAATTTCATTCTTCAATATCATGGCTTTAGTAAATCCATCAATAAAAGCCCATTACTTCTTAAGGCAGCTGTTTTTCTACTTTTGTTAGCTGTTGGCAATTATCACTCTTATCCAGATGAAACTTGTTCCCTTCTGACTTTCACTCATTGGTTCTCATTTTGTCCTTCATAGATGTATTATTAGTTTAGCCCTTCTCCTGTGTAACAACTCTGAAAGTAACTACCATATTCCCTTTGAATGTTTTTTTTTTTTTCTGTTCCTGCTTAAATAACTGTCATTTATGCATCTGGTCTTTCAAACCTCCTTTGCCATCATGATTACCTTCCTCTAACTGCAATGAATAATATGGAGTATATCAGAGCTTTAGAAGTCAGGTATGAATTCTGGCAACAATATTGGGTTGGCCAAAATGTTCCTTTGGGCTTTTCATAAGCTGTTATAGAGGCTGCATTCATCTATTTATCCTTCCTTCACTCCTTCCCTCCTAAAACATTTTAATGAGGACCTATCATGTGCTATGAGGAAATAAAGGTTAAAAATTAGTTATTATAGTTGAAATCTTATAATGTTATCTTTTTGATGTGATAAAGAACACAATAGAAGACACCAGAGGAAACACAATAAATTGGCAAATGGAAGCCCAGAAATCCTCAAGCTATCTCTATATTTTCTTTTATCTTTTTTAAAATTTTAATAATTTAGTACAGGCAGAATGTTGTATTATTATTTTTTTGAGTGTGGCATAGAGATCCAGGTGTTAGAAGCCCAGCAAGTGATATGACAGAAAGAACTTTTAACTGGTAGTCAAGCAACCTGGGTTTAGGTCCTGGTGCTGCCAGTGCAGTCTTAGATATGTTAATTTACCTGTATGAACATCAACTTCTCCATCTATAAATGTTCAAGATAAGTAAAGTTCACTACTTGTATGAAGATAAGGACTCAGACCACATGAGCTTCAGAAATCAAGTCCAAACTTAAGATTGAGGTTTCTTCTCTGCCAATGCAGGGGGCCTAATAGGCCTCATTGTTCAGAAGTCACCTTCCCTAGGGAATGTCCTCTCTCCCTCACCTAAAGCTCTTCTGGGAGGAACCCTTGTGGCTTTCAAGGACTCACAGGAGGGCAGGTATAAAGAAAGGTAAGAGGCCTCAGCAAGATGGAGAGGAAGACAGTAGATTGTTGACTCTTGTAAGCGAGCTGCAGGTTGAGACTCACAAAAGAGAAAGAAAGGGGATTTCAAGTCTCCTTTCCAGGGCAGCCAGACTGCCACATGAGAGAAATAAAGAAAGCAAGCATGTACGCCTTATACTGGAAGGCTGAAGTGAGGGAAAGCTTCAGGGCAAAGCTGACTGGATTAGCTGAAATCCCAGTGGCAAATATCACATCAAAGTGTGGAAAGAGAAAACTTCAACAAAACAAGCATAAAGCCATTCAATAGTTCCCTTTTTCCCACAGCCCCCTACTACACACACACATCAGGAATTCCTGGGAAATATATCCTTCTCTACATACCTGGTGAGCTCCCATGTGTCCAGCTTAAGTTCAACTTCATTCTGTGGTTTTTCCCTAGCCATCCCACACAGAGTTAATCACCTTCCCTCTGTGTCACACGAGTATTTGTGCAGACCTCCATGACAGCCATGGACACATTGTGCTGTCATCATTTGCACCTATGTCTGTCTTTCCCACTGGGTTGTGATTTTCTAAGGAAATGGTTCATTTTAGAATCTTTTGGATCCTGCACTGTGTAAGGCCTAAAGTAGGTTCTCAGTAAATTACTTTGAATTTAACCTTGGGCAAGGGCCAAATCCAAGTTCTTACAATTTCTAAGACCTTTCCTTTAAAGGAAATTTGTATATAACCAGAGAATGAAGGTTATTTGGTTAACTGTAGCCAGTTGGAATTCCTGAAAAAAACTAGGAAGTTTGCATGTCCAGTAAGCACTTTGCTCAGAAGCTTCAGCTGAATACAGGGAGGTCTCTGCCTTTACCATTTGATTGTCTACTTGCTTCCTCCCTTGTCTAAGAAAATCAGGAAACTTTGAAAGTATAGCCAAAAAAGTTTAGGTATGAGTGACCCGTGAGTTAGGAGATAAGGAAAGCTCATGCAAATACAGGATACTTGCTGTCTGACTGCAAAATGCCATTGTCCCCACTTTCCTACACACCTCTTGCCTCTCCACAACTATGCAAACACACACCTGCACCTCTGTAACAACAGAGTGTTACAGAGATTGTTTCATGAGGCCTCTGATTGTTTCATGAGGCCATGTGGAAACAGGGTAGGGGCTCTTTACTAACACTTGTCTAGCATCCCTACAATGCCCATATAACCCTCTAGAGGCAATCTAGTTTATTCATTTGTGGTGGGGTCTCACATACAGCCATACCAAAGTCAGATCTGCCAGGAAAACATAGCTTCGTTATTTCCCTAAAACTGTTCTGATCTCCCCATCCATATCCCCTCCACAATCTGATGAGGACAAAGGGGAGGAGGAACTTACAAACTAGATTGAATCCAAACCAATAAACTCATACCCATTCATAATATGAATGGTCTCTTTAGGTAATTTCGGTCTCTCCCTGGTTGGCTCAGGTTAATGGTCAGTGGTGTTTCAGAGTTCAGCCTCTTTTCAAAGATGGCCTCCAGATGTTATAAAAAGGGTTCCTTCTAGAGAGTGACAGCATCTTTCTTCCAGGATGCTTAGGATAAGCACCACCAGGCTTTAAGCTCCCTCAACATCATATCCTCTTTGGAACCTATAGTAAGAGCCTTCATGGATAAAAACTCTTTGGTATGGGTCTTTGTCTTGCTGGATGTCTGTCTATCTCTCTGGCCAAATCTTGGCTTAAAATTCCCTTGTCTTACTGAGGACTCAACCCAAAATGAAATTTCAGGTGAGCAACGACTTCTTAGTTCCAGCAGCTATTGGCTGTGTCCTGAAAATCTAGCAACAGTAAGGCAATGAAATCTAGAGACAGATGTCTTTCAAAATATTTCCAAAAAAATAAATTGTCTGTGCTATAGTTTTGGGCTTCCCAGGTGGCTCAGATAGTAAAGAATCTGCCTGTAAGGCAGGACACCTGAGTTTGATCCTTGGGTCAGAAAGATCCCCTGGAGCAGGGAATGGCTACCTTCTTCAGTATTCTTGCCTGGAGAACTCCAGGACAGAGGAGCCTGGCAGGCAATAGTCCATAAGGTTGTAAAGAGTTGGAGTGACTAATGCTTTCACTCATTTATATGTATGGAGCCCTGCTGTACAGCTTACCATGTCCTAGATGCAGACAGGGAGAAGGCAATGGCAACCCACTCCAGTACTCTTGCCTGGAAAATCCATGGATAGACGAGCCTGGTAGGCTGCAGTCCATGGGGTCACTAAGAGTCGGACATGACTGAGTGACTTCACTTTCACTTTTCACTTTCATGCATTGGAGAAGGAAATAGCAACCCACTCCAATGTTCTTGCCTGGAGAATCCCAGGAACGAGGAGCCTGGTGGGCTGCCAACTGTGGGGTTGCACAATCAGACATGACTGCAGTGACTTAGCAGCAGCAGCAGATGGAGACAATATATAAATACACAAGGTAAACAAGGTCTCTACTCTGGAAAAGGGCATAGACAGCAAGGGAAAGAGAGATACAAGCAAACAGAATAATTCAACACAGCCCCAGACAGGCATGGCTCCAAGGATTTAATGCTCAGAGAAAGCTTGTAGTAGAGGTATAATATGTTTGATCTGGAAATGCTCTTATAGGATCCGTGGCAGTTCTCAGTACTAGCACCCTATGAGAATCACTCAAGGTCTTCCCTGGTGGTCCAGTGGCTAAGGCTCTGCACTCCTAGTGCAGGGGGCCAGGTTCAGCCCTGGTCAGAGAATTAGATCCCACATGCCACAATTAAGAGTTTGCATGCCACAACTAAAAGATCTCACATGCCACAGCTAAGATGCAGACAAATAAAAACTAAAACAAAGGAATCACTCCTCACTCAGTAATTGTTAAGTCAGACACAGTCCCTAGACTCCATCCCAGACACTGAATCAGAATATCTGAGAACTGAACCCACAATTTCATATTTTATAAAATTTCTCAGATGATCATGAAGCCAGTTTACAAGCCTTTGGGAATCACTGATATATTCCAGAGGTTTTCAAATATTTTTCTTAAATTCAGAAACTATTCAATAATTAAAAAAAAGTAAAACAAACTTTTCTATTACTCCTGGATACTCAAAAGTCATGAGTTCATATGTGGACCAAAATACATACAAGAATGTTCATGGAAGCTTTATTTATGTGTCGTGTGTCATAGCCACATACTCCAAACATGACAGATATCCATCAATAGTGTCGTGACTAAATAAATCATGATACAGTCATACAACAACATACTGAAATACTATTCAACAATGAAAAAGAATGAACTCCTTCTATAGGAACTGACTTGGATGAATCTCACAAATGTTATGTAGAGAAAAATAAATTAGACACAAAGCAGTATAATGCTGATTTCATTTATATTCAATTTAAGACTAGGCCTAAGAAAGTCATTTAGAATAGGCCTAAAAAATAATTCATTTGGGAATAATGACTACCTCAGGGGCAGCAGCATTGGAACCTATCTAGGAAGAGGCATAAGGGAACCTCTGAGGTGATCAGAATGTTTTTGTAGCTTGATTTCAGTAGTAGTCTCAGGGGTAAGTTCCTTTTGTAAGGATTCATTGTGTTGCACACTTAAGATCTGGGCACTTGACTTTATACAGCTTACACCACAATAAAAGTTTAAAACTCAAGAAATCATAGTCACCTCCCAAGGAAGCAGGAGCAAACAGCAGAGAAAGCTGGCAGGTTCCGCCTGAAACTGCGGAGCAAGGTGGCCCAGTCTGGGCCTCCTCTAGCACCATCCATGATACACAAAGGGAACATTAGAGATCCAGTTTGTCCTCTTCACTGTGTAGATGAAAGAATGGACCTCCAAGAAGGGAGAGTGCCTCAGAGTAAGGGGATGGCAGAGCCAAGGGTGAAAATATATCCACCAGAAGTAACTGCATTAAAAACTCACAAAGCATAAAATCAAAAAAGCACTGTTTAGTTTGTATGACCTAAAACAAGGCAAATAGAAGCAAAGAAAGCCAGGCCACAGCTTTTCCTTCTGAGCATCTATCCATTTCCTGGATCACCTTCAGCCTCAACTCCTGCACTGTATAAAAGCCTCGTTTAGTCAATCTGTACCAATTGCAGCATCATGATAATTTAGATAGATGTTCAACTGAAGTTACTTATTACTCAGCATTCTTTCTTCAAAGATTGGGCAAAGGAGCAGTAGAAACACAATCAGAGGCAGTATGTTTGCAATACTTTAAAAAATAAAGCAGGTTTTGAGTAACATTTAGCACATTAGATGGAGAAGAGCATGGCAACCCACTCCAGTATTCTTGCCAGGAGAATCCCATGGACAGAGGAGCCTGAAGGGCCACAGTCTATGGGACTGCAAAGTGTCCAACATGACTAAAGCAATGTAGCATGCACAGACACATCAGAAATGTTCGACAAACCACTGTCATCCTTCAAGGCTGGATTCAAGTGCCACATATTCGAATGGCTTTCACTGACAGCTCCTTTGCCTATATTCTTCATTCACTGGGTTTACCTCTTACTGAAACATGGTCCTCATGGTTATCTACATATTTGTTTAAGCCTTGACTTCCTCTGCTTGGCTGTGAGCTCCTGGAAATCCTTGGTCTCATCAGTGAATGGTGGATAGTCAGGTGTGATAGGAGCAAAAGGCATTACTTGGGGGTGAGGTGTCTGGACATGAGCACAGAATAAGAGTTGAGACTGGACTCTAAACCCATGTCGAGAATCCCAGGTTTTGTAAAAGCAAGGCAATAGCAGAGTGTCAGGAAATAGCAAGTGGCCCTTGTGGCTGGAATATAGGACAAACATGCAGCAGGAAAGGAGGGAAGAGTAGAGAGCATCCAGAGTAGTCTAGGTCCAGAATGAACAGAACACTGTCAGTCACCTTTGGACTTGATCAAGTAGTGAGTGGGCCTCTAGTGAAGGCTTTTTAAGCAGTAAGATGATCTGATTTCTGTTTATAACTCACCTCTTGTGGCCGTGAACTGAGGACCAAAAATGGAAACAGGTAGGCCAAAGCCTTTGATTGTGTAAATGAGTAAGTAAAGTCGCTCAGTTGTGTCCGACTCTTTGCAATCCCATGGACTATAGTCTACCAAGCTTCTCCATCCATGGGATTCTCCAGGCAAGAATACTGGAGTGGATTACCATTTCCTTCTCCAGGGGATCTTCCCAACCCAGGGATTGAACCCAGGTTTCCTGCATTGACTGTGTAGATAATGGTAAACTTTGGAAAATTCTTGAAGGGATGGGAATACCAGGCCACCTTACCTACCTCTTGAGAAATCTGTATGCAGATCAAGAAGCAACAGTTAGAACTGAACATGGAACAGTAGACTGCTTGCAAATTGGGTAAGGAGTTTGTCAAGGCTGTATATTGTCACTGTTTATGTAACTTATATGTAGGGTACATTATGCAAAATGCTGGGCTGGATGAAGTACAAGCTGGAATCAAGATTGCTGAGAGAAATATCAATAACCTCAGATATGCAGACGATACCACCCTTATGGCAGAAAGCAAAGAGGAACTAAAGAGACTCTTGATGAAAGTAAAGATGAGTGAAAAAAACTTGTTTAAAATTCAACATTCAAAAAACTAAAATCATGGCATTTGGTCCCATCACTTCAGGGCAAAAAGATGGGGAAACAATGGAAATAGTGGCAGACTTTATTTTATTGGGCTCCAGAATCACTGCAGATGGTGACTGCAGCCATGAAATTGAAAGATACTTGCTCCAACCTAGACATCAGATTAAAAAGCAGAGACATTACTTTGCCAACAAAGGTCCATCTAGTCAAAGCTATGGTTTTTCCAGTAGTCATGTATGGATGTGAGAGTTGGACCATAAAGAAAGCTGAGCACCAAAGAATTGATGCTTTTGAACTGGTGGTGTTGGAGAAGACTCTTGAGAGTCCCTTGGACTACAAGGAGATCCAACCAGTCCATCCTAAAGGAAGTCAGTCCTGAATATTCATTGGGAGGACTGATGCTGAAGCTGAAGCTCCAATACTTTGGCCACCTGATGCAAATAACTAACTCATTGGAAAAGACCCTGATGCTGGAAAAGACTGAAGTCAGGAGGTGAAGCAGAAGGTTGGATCCTGACCTTCACAGCTTCTGAATAAGCATGTGCCAAACTCCCAGTGTGGCCACTTCTTGATCCAGTTGGGATCTTGCCCACCTATGCTCCAGGGTGGAAACAAACAGATGCCCTCAAGAAGTTTCCAGGTTGTTGGGAATAGGTAGATCTATAAACCAACATGGCATGGAGAAAGTAAAGGTAGTTCTTATTCATCCATCCTTCCAACCATTTGTCTGTTCATCCATCAATTCTACAAATATATTAGCCATGTCAATCAGCTAATTGCTGTTTTGTATGTTGGGACTAGAAGTATCAAGAATAATACAGCTTAGGCCCAGAACATCTGAGTCTCCATTCCTGACTTTCTCCATTTCCCACACATCCACCACTAAGTTCTCAAGAAGCTTTGTGATCAAGCTTTTCTAAGACACATATAACAGATCTAAGATCCTCTGTTTCTGAGATCACAACTCAGGCTAACATGAGACACTGCAGAAAATTTCAAGGAAACCTGACATCGGAACAAATTCACAGAGACAACAGTCTCACAAACTACTTAGTACGTATGAATATGCTCTGGGATTCTTAGATCATTTAGAAGCGCTCAGTCACCAGGGAAGGATTTATTCCTCCAAGTTTTCTGCTCTAGAAATGTCTGAGAATCTGTGCACCTCTCCAGTGACCAAGAGATGATGCTTTCTTTAGACACACTCTAAGAGCTCGGACCTGCGTTTGGAGCCCACAGTTGTCTCTGTAGGCTTGCAGCATTTCCAAAAATTGAGAAACTCTCTAAAACTAGATTAAATTTGAAGACCTGTAGACAAGTGTTAGATGGAGGAGGCTGGTGGGCTGCAGTCCATGGGGTCGCTGAAAGTTGGACAGGACTCAGTGACTTCACTTTCACTTTTCACTTTCATGCATTGGAGAAGGAAATGGCAACCCACTCCAGTATTCTTGCCTGGAGAATCCCAGGGATGGTGGAGCCTGTTGGGCTGCTGTCTATGGGGTCGCACAGAGTTGGACATGACTGAAGTGACTTAGCAGCAGCAGCAGCAGACAAGTGTTAATTGATATAGGTCTTAGTATCCAGAACAGGGTAGCTGCCAGTCCCACAGATTTGGTTCATGTCATTAAACTAAAAGGCCACAAGAAATGGTCCTGAGCTTTATCCTCAACCCCAGGAATTTGGTTCTATCTTTATCTTATAATTAAACCTGACTTAGAGGTCTCAGTGAAGGATTTGGAAGCACTAGAAAAATAGCATGATATATGAACATAGAAAAGACCCCGGAAAACTTGGGAAAGACCCTGATGCTGGGAAAGATTGAGGCCAGAAGGAGGCAACAAAGGATGAGATGGTTGGATGGCATCACCGACTCAATGGACATGAGTTTGAGCAAACTGCAGAGGATAGTGAAGAACAGGGGAGTCCGGCGTGCTGCAGTCCATGGGGTCACAAAGAGTTGGACACGACTTAGTGACTGAATAGCAAAAACAATGAACAGGCATAAGGAATCTTCTTAGACCATTACATTCCATATTTCTAGCATATTATGTGGGGCTTCCTAAGCACCTCTTAACTAACAGTTGGCTCTTAGAGCAGGGCAGATGTTCAAAAAATACATGAAGAATGTCATCTTTCTGATAAGGTAAATTCTTGTTGCACTCCTGCAGCATGAATGAAAGGTCAGCACTTATACTGAATTGAATTGGAAAGCTTATATGAGGAACAGATGACCAGATGTTAGGAAGGGAGTCAGCTGAGATACACCAATAATCATCTTAGCTACTATGAATCTAGTGCTTTCCATGACCAGAGATATTTTCTGATTTATTTCTTACAATAACCTTGGGACACTGGTATTATTATTATTATCCCTATTTTATGCATGAGGAATTTGAGGTCCATTGAGCTAAGGTGGTTTGTCCAAGGTCATATTGCAGCTAAGTGGAAGAAACGCAATTTTAATCTAGGTCTGTTTGACTCCAGAGCTTCTTAATCACTATGATTTATGTGTTTTTTTTTTTTTTAACAAGAAAGCTTGTTTTTTACATTTTCAAAACCAAAATCATAAAATTCAAGAATCCAATGAGCACAAACCAGCTCAAAGATGGCCATATGTGAAGGAGAGGCAGGATATTGCCAGACCATGGATGTTCTGTGATTGAACAGGTACAATCATATGTGTGATTATACAGATAAAGCAGACACAGAGAAATAAAGAAAGTCAGTTGGGGGCAGATGCAGTACTCTGACTTCTTATCTGGTTCTGCCATTCCTACTTCTCTTTACTGGGCCCACTTGTTCTTGGACCTGAAAATGTAGTCCCATTCAGTTTCTGGGCTGGTCCTCACGACAGAGAAAAATCAATGCACCTGTGTTGCCTCCCCCCACCCCTCCCTTTCAGAAAAAGTTGGTCTCATTCCCAGTATTGATTTGTGGGACCCTGAGTTACTGTCCAAGGCAATAATCCATGACTTACTTGGAAACACCAGATTCAAGATCTTCCCTGATAGCTCAGTTGGTGAAGAGTCTGCCTGCAATGCAGAAGACTCCAGTTTGATAACTGGGTCAGGAAGATCTGCCGGAGAAGGAATAGGCTACTCAGCCCACTATTCTTGGACTTCCCTTGTGGTTAAGCTGGTAAAGAATCCGCCTGCAATGTGGGAGACCTGGGTTTGATCCCTGGAATGGGAAGATGCCCTGGAGAAGGGAAAGGCTACCCACTCTAATACTCTGGCCTGGAGAATTCCGTGAACTCTGTGGTCAATGGGGTTGCAAAGAGTCAAACACAACTGAGCAACTTTCATTCACTAGATTCACAGTAGCTAAGATTGTTATTGGCTTGTCTCAGCTGACTCTGTTCCATGTTCATGAAGCACTGATCCTCCCACTCAACAGGTCCTAACTCCCAGGGCTGGATTTTCCCCTGCTCCTGGGTGCTCTGTCTGATCTTGTTGAACTGCTACTTCAAAGACTGCTGTTATACCCCTATAACACTTGTGCAGGGGTGGTGAGCAGAGTGGGCTTGTTCTCTCGCCAAAGTTATACCAAATGTCTCAAGAGTCCCTTTCAGGCCAAGACAGGACCATATACAACAGTCTGGGAAGGAAGCAGATCCTCTAAGTCAATATTACATCAAATTTGGTCACATGTACACCTTCTACATGGAATCTCCCTCCTGGTAGTATCCCCATAATAAGAGCAAAGAGAATTCTGGCCTTTTCATGGTAATCTTGTAGTGATGACGGAGTGGAAAGATTGAGAGAAAATCCAAGCTCAAGTCCCACTGTCACCACTAATTTAAGTAAAGAGAAAGATAACATCAAATAAAAGCTAGGTACTTTTCTGATATGCTTAGTCTCACACACTGAATACTGGAACATCATGTTTGTAAGGCACCGGAATAAGCAGTGTGGGTGGGTAAAAGCGTGATGGCATATATAGGACTGTTCTCAGCCTACTGATAACTGACGCTGCAGTTGGGCGAGGCCTTTCAGTTCTTATTATGACTGCAAGATGCTTGCACTACAACAGGCCAAAAGGGAATAATTTTGCTCCATTCAGCTCTCTCCCATCATCTCAAGATGAATTGCTGAGATCTCTTGAGACTGGTTGGGGGAAGTTATAAGACCCCTTAGCCAATCCTGCAGTCAAGGGAGTGATTGCTGCAGATCTGCCTGGGCCTGGAGCACATAACCAATGCCTCAGGATGCACACAGGCTACACAGATTAAGATTGGATCAACATTGAAAACTCAGGGTTGTGTCTGCTACAAGATAGCATAGATTGTGGAGAGGCCAACAATACATGTCCACTAGAGTTTGCCACCTTGAGAAGGTGGAAATGTGAGTGAATAATCTCCCACCCTGCCACACCCCCAGGATGTCATGGCCTAATCTGGCAGCTGTGAGCATGCTTCCATCTATGGCAAAGGGGATTTTGCAGCTGTGATTAATTAAGGAGCCTGGGTGGAGAGGGTAGCCAGGATTATCCAGGTGGCCCTAATGGAATCACAATTGTTCTCAAAGGAGAAGAGAGGACAAAGACAATAGAGTGGTGCACCATGGGCTTTCAACTCTCCTTTGTGAGTTTTGAAAATGGTCATGAGTCCTGGAATGCAGGCAGACTCAAGCAGGCAGAAGAGGCCAGAGACTTGATTCTCCACTAGAAAGTCCAGAAGCACTGTGGCTCTGCTGACATTGCGGCTTTAGCCCAATGAAACCACTGATCTCTAGAAAGGTAAGATGAGAAATCTGTATGATGTAACAGCAAATACAGGAAACCAACAGACTATCCCACTAATTACTGATACTTGGGTGAAGAACAAGTTACTATGAAGCCAACACAGCTTAAACTTTAGGTGCACATTCTCCATGTGAGACCAGCAGGGAGGAGGCTCAGCCTCAGTCATTAGAGTTCAGAATTGAATCAGGTAAGGGGATGAAACCTCCAGCTTATCCAGACCCCAGAAAAGCTATTTGCTTCTTCAATAGTTTTGAAGTTTGTCATAGGCTCCAACATAAGTCTGCTCTCATGAAGCCAACAGAATGCTTTCTAGGGTTTGTGACACCAAGCCTCTGGGGGTGGGAGCTCTCAGTTGACCTACAGCGAACTGAGCAGGCAGGTTTGCATGCCTCAGGGTGGGTACTTTGACCAGACAAATTCAAAGACCAGAAAGTTCTGCATGCCTGTGTCACTAATGACGAGGGTTCTGCTCAACACTGCACACTGACAGATGCAGGAAATCATGGAAGCTGAGACGAGGCCTCATTTAGAATACAAATCCAAACCGAAAATGTATGAAAAACAAGAGAAAATGAATTGAAACAAGAGAAAAATTTAACAAGCCAATGTAAGATCTGTTACATATTTGTTCATACCACGGAGGGATTTCCACGGAGGGATTTTGAAGCTGATAGTAGTAAAATATCCCTACACTTTGAAGGATCTCATGTTTCCAAAATAATTCAGGCTTACCTTGACATAAATCCTAGCCCCTCAGCAGATCTTTCAATTACCTTTAAAAAAAAAAAAAAAGTTCTTTATCAGGGAGAGAAAAACTCACTTGAGGGGGATGAGAGCAGGGCTGCATGGCCCACTGCACTGAGAGAAGGCCAGAGCAGGGCTTGCTGACTCTGCCAGCTGAACAAGTAGCAGAAATGACAAGCTTGATTTCCACAGGGAAAGCAGGAGCTGACTTCTCCGTCTAGAAGCCCTCCCTGTTGGCAGTAGGTGAGCCACAGCTGACAGCAGTGCCTTCTGGTGCCACGGGAAAAGATAGGTTTTGAGCCGGCAGGCAGAGAAGAAAACACAACTTCTACTGGGGAGTCAGGGAGACTCATTGTCCACGGTTGGCCCTCTTTCAGGACAGCCCCATATGGGCCACACCAAAGCCCGCCAGCTCCAGATGCAGGGGGCTTGAGATGTGTTGGAGACAGAAAAGGTACAGCAATACTAGCTACAGATGGAGAAATCTCACAGTTTCAGAAAAAGAAAAGCAACCCTCCTGGTTTACCTAGCCCTGGTAGCTTGACTTGAATACCTTGGTTTTAGAGTTAAAGTGAAGGTGATCTAACTCCTTGCTACTCAAAGCAGAGTCCCTAGACCAGCAGTGTTATCATCAGAGAGGTTGATGGAAATGATGAATCTCAGACTCCACTGCCCCAGACTTGCTGTAACACAGTTTGCAGGTTTAATTCACATGGATGTTAAACCCCCAAGGAGGACTGAGCCAGTCCTCAACTGGTGTAGATGGAGAAACTGAAATCCATAGAGGGGAAGGAAAGAATAGCCCATGGCCAGTAGGACAGTTTTTAAATAGAACCAGAATTAGTGCTCAGTTCCTAAGTTTTTAGCTTTCTACAACCCATCCTTTTTATTCTTGTTCTATTTCCAATTGTTTATTTTTTTTCGATAGCATTTGCTTGTTTTAAAAGGGAATTATTCTAAAAGATATTACACATTGCCTTACCTAGGGAAAATGAAAATTCTGAAGCAAATGGAACTCTTCCTAATGATTCAGCATCTCATCACGTACCGTTTTTCAAGTTCTTCTCGTTGTGACTCCCAGCCTCAGTATGAAAGTGATTGTAGTGGTGAGGAGCCTGAGCTTTGCAGTCCTACAGACCGAGGTGCAAATCTGAAATCTGCCATTCCTATACTGTGCTATCTTGGTTAAGTCATTTAACCTCTCTGTGCCAAACTTTGTTCACTGGTGAAAAGGGACCAACAATATTCCTTAGGGTTACTGAAAGGAGATGGTGAGTTGACTCACCATCTTAGCACAGGGCTTGACATAGAATGAAAAGCCAGCAAACTTTAGCTCTCATGACTGAAATGATTAGCAGCTCTGTGGAGTCTTATAGGGGCAACACACCCTAGGATGGTCACAAGCCTTAATGCTCTTCAGGTTGTAGAGGCTTTTTCTTTATCCTTCTAACCACTCACCTTTGTTCTGGGTAAATGAGGTCAGCAGGTGTGACCTTCATAATCTCTGCAACGGGGAAGCCCTAAGAGCAATGAAACAAGAGGTACCACACTGGAGTCTTGACTTTACGCCCCCCCCCCACCCCAAGCACCCGAGGGAGTCAGTGCTTTTGTTTCCTTCCCTATAAAGTAACATCAGCTTAGTCTGCCTCAGAGGGTACAGGGCGGAAAACAAAATCACATATGTGAAGGTACATGTTTATTTCAACACTGGAATCTTAGAATGCTGGAAATGAGAAGGCTCTTCAGGAATTACTTAGCTCAATCTATTCACTTTACAAATGAGGAGCCCAGAAGAACGAGTGTAACATACTTAGCCAGGATCACAAATCTCAGAGCCAGGGATGAGTAATAGTAAATGTGATCATAAACAATAGCTACAACCTGAGTGCCTATTGTTCACTAGGGGTTCCTATAAACTTAATCTCTTTAAATCCTCACAACTTGCTTAGTTACTATTATTGTTCCCATTTAGTAAGTGCAGAAATTAAGGCACAGAGAAATTCAATAACTAACCCAGGACAACACTGCTCAAAAATACAAAATCCCAGATTTCAATTGAAGCCTGCCCATGCCAGAGACTGTGGTCTTGGTGTGAGGGCCATGCTCTGCCCGCGTGTAGCTAACTCAGTGATCTGGAGACAGTGCAGAAAAGGGGAAACCAGAGCCAGTGGGATGCAACTCTGCAAATCTGTGTTGATTATTCTTTGTGATTTTATTTGGGAGTCCACTTTTGAGTTACTTAGTCTCCTTAAAACTGATTTCCCCCAGGTTAAGGATGAGAGCTTTGTATGACAGAAGTCATTACAATATTATAAAGTAATTATCCTCTAAATAAAAATATAGGATAATATGTGCCAAAATAAAAAGATGTGAGCTTTGTGCCAGGCCATGGTCAAACTTAAGGCAGTCAGCTTCTTGACATACTGCTTGAATTACAAGCATACATTCCAAAGACACTCAAGTTCCAGAAGCTCCATGGTTGTGATCAACTTCTTTGACTAAAATTCTCTAGTTCCAGTCCCCAGTCTTCCCCATAGGAGCTACAAAACCACAGGAATCAGCTTCCTTCAATAATGCAGAATATCAATAAGAACCCTAGAACGGGAGCCAAGAGTGTTTGTGCTACTACTGCCATGGGACCTTGGACGAATCCCTTTCCCTCTCTGGGCCTCAACTGCCTGACAGCATGACCTCCCATCCCCAATCCAGTGTGGGAAAATGGTCCTTCGCTGGAGATATGGTTGACTTGTAGGCTTCACTCCACTGTTGCACTTAGCACTCCATGTTGTGAGTGTTCATTTCTTTTTAATTCTCTATTACCTGTAGATTCTCTTAAGTCCTGAGCCATGCCATATTTGTTTCTGCATCCCCCAGGCCTAGCACAGTGCTTAGTGTGTAACTGGTACTAGATAATAAGCTGTAAGCTCCCTTATGCTTCTCACAGTTTTTGATATTTTATCCTGAATAATATAGAACAAGAACAATGGATTTATTCCACAGCAGAACTGAATTTGTTGTGGCTCTTTCTGTGTATATAAAAATTACTTAGCACTTCATAGAGAAAACCATAAAACAGAGAAGCAGGCACATTAAGAATGGATCTTAGGTCTCAAAAAGATGAAACCAGTTTGAGATTTAAGACAGAGCTAGAATCAGCCGGTAATGATCAAAAAACACTGAGCCTTTCTCAAGGCAATACTTTATCTCATTTTATGTCTTTTATTACTAAAATAGGGGTGAAATACAGGACATAACATGATGAAGCTTTCTAAAAGCCCCTGGTAAATTTCATCATTCTTATTTCCAATGATTCCTGAGCTGTACAGATTTTCAAGGGACTGGGTTTACAGTGCAAATTATTAGGATTTGGCCAAATCTCCTGCTCCCTGGAGGTAATCATTTTACATGTTATTCTTTCGTTCGCCAGCCACACAGACATATTGAAAATCCTGCTTTGGGGTTCATCTATGAGCTCTGGCACATGGAATCCAGAGATTAAGAAGATTCACATTCTTGATGGCTTCATAGTTTGTGGGAGACAGAGAGAAAAAGAAAAAAAGTACTAGCATAGTAACTATTTAGTGGTAGTGTGTGTGTGCTCAGTTGTGTTTGACTCTTTGAGTACCCATGGACTGTAGCCCGCCAGACTCCCCTGTCCATGGGATTTCCTAGGCAAGAATACTGGAATGGGTTGCCATTCCCTTCCCCAGGGGATCTTTCCCACCCAGGGATTGAACTCACTTCTCTTATGAGTGTTTATAATGAAATAAAAACTTCAGTGGGAGCTGAGAGGAGCTAGTGACTAACCCTGCTTATGAGAGTGGAAAAGGAGAGAGGAGGAAGAAGAGTAAGCAGATCCAAAGCCTAAGAGGAGACCATTTGAATCAGCTCAAGTGTGTGGCCAGAAAGGGATGGGTGGTGGGAGCATTTCTGGCAGAAGAAATCAGCCCAAAACATGGAATGATAAGAAGGGAGTGGGGGTACAAGGAAGATGGGATGAGAAGAGGGAGAAGTTAGAAAGCAAAGGAGAAAGAATTGTTTCTTTAAATCTAGAGATGATTGAGAAGTTCTGAGGTATCTAGGTTAGCTAGAGAGACATTATAGGAAAAAAAAAGTTGAGTTTCCATCAGTTAAGTGGTTCAATGAATGCCAACTGAATCCCAACTGCAAAGCAGCCACTGCACAGGGCAAAGAAATGAATGATTCCCTGAGCCAGGAAGGAAACAGTTCAGGGGTGACTCTAATTTCAGTTCATTTCCAATACAGAAACTGTCAAATTCCTGACCCTCTGACATAGAATGACCCAACTTTGGTTGTTTCTTCCTATGCTAGCAAACTTTGTTCCTGGAAGAATTACCCAGAAACATATGGATCTACTCACTTGAAGCCAAGTGTATTCATTTTATACAATACTGCCTAACAAATCACTACAACTGAGTGGCTGAAAAACACTCTCAATGTCTCACAGTTCCTATAGATCAGAAGTCTGACAGGCACAGCTTCGCTGGTATCACCCTCCACTTCTAGTCTCAATAGGATACAGTCCTGGTGACAGCCAGGTCTGTGGTCTCATCAGAGGCTTGACTGGGCAAAAGTATCATCCGTCCCAGCTCCTTTAGCTTGACGGCAGAATTTATCTCCTTGATTTTGCATGATTAAGGTCCCTATATTTCTTGCTGCCTATTGGCTGGGATAATTCTCAGATCCTGAAATTTCTTGCCCCATGCCCTTGTCCATAAGCCCTTTTACAACATGGCTGCTGTTTCTTCATAGCCAGGAGGGGAGGGAGAGTTTCTCTGACCTTAGGAAGGTCCTAGTCTCTCTTTTAAGGACTTTTGCCTGGTTAATTCAGGTGGGACTATCTCCATTTTTATGAACTTGAAACTGGCTGATTAGGAACATTAATTTTATCTGTAAAATCCCTTCAACTTACCAGCTTCCATTGTCTAGAAGCAAGTCACAATTCTTGCCCACACTCAAGGGGTGTGAACAGCAGGAGGCAGTGGGTGTGGGGGGCACTGCTGGGTCAAGTTCACCACACCAGTTTCTGCTCTTGGGCATATTTGATAACTCCCCAATTATATACATCATAGCTTTGAACAGAGCTACCCAGATATGAAAATAATAACCTTCTTTTGCTTCTGCATTCAATTATCTAGCTGGCTTTCCATTCCTTATACCATACCATTGGCTCTGTCATCCACCAATGACAATTCTACAGATGTGGCCTAAGAATTTTGATTAAAAAAAAAAAAGGGTATAGTGTGCCTAGGAGATGGCTTAACACATTCTAGGTACTGAATAAATATTCTTTAGGTGAATGGATGGTTGAATAAATAAATGGATAAGTGAAAAAGGTGTTCTGAATTCAGACAAACCTAAATTCCAATCTTGTTCTGCCCCTTATACATTGTGTGACCTTAGCACAATAACTTGACCTCTGAGCCTTCATTTCTATTCCTATACTTCCCATGCCTATAAAATTGGAAATTGTAATACCTCCCTCACAATAAGCCATATAATACAGTTTTTATGAGCATAAATTATACAGGCAGACTCCTTGATTTTATCCCCAACTCACACTCATACTCACAGCTCCTGGACTAACAACAGAACCTACCTCATAGACTTGGTGCAAAAGTGATGTGGCATACTACCTATGAAGGCTTTAGGGCAGGGCTTGGCAGTTAGTATGCATAACATGTTACTGTTAGTACTGTTACTGAAACTTACTAACATGACACTGCTGTCCTTATTCAATAAATGCTACTAATATTTACCTTTCCCAGTCTAGCTGGCCTTAACTCCTTCTCCCTTTTACTAAGTGGATAAAGATATTTCCC
The DNA here is from genome assembly GCA_006408675.1 of Madoqua kirkii. Lineage (NCBI taxonomy): Eukaryota > Metazoa > Chordata > Mammalia > Artiodactyla > Bovidae > Madoqua > Madoqua kirkii. Next base: position 20,158 of record SJYC01132935.1, read on the forward strand.
CCTCTCTCTCTGTATATGTGTCTTCCTCATCTTCAAACTGGACCCAGGAAATCATTAAAGGTTAAGTGGGAGCCCCAAATCAATGGTTTTCAAATTCTTTTTTTTAAGCCATGAAATGTTTCCTTCAGAGGAATTCTATGGAGAAGACAAATGAAATCAATACATAAAAGTGACTGCTCTATTTGAAGCTGCTTGGTGGGGCAGACCCCAGGCTTAACTCTTTCTCTCTTTCCTTCTCTCTCTCATATGCACACAGTGCCCCTTTGAGGATGAGGAAGCTCCAGAGTTCTAAACAGCATGATTTGATAGCCTCTAAATTACCAGCTCTTAAACCTGGCAGATTCAAATACAGACAGCTGGAACATCGGATTTTGTTCAAGCACCCATTCCTCCTCTATGTGGTTCAGAAAGTAGAAGGTCATCTTTTCATCCTCCAAAGAAAATCCTGATTATTCTCAGCTATCACCATGTCCCATTCTTCTTGCTAAGAATTGAATTGGGACTGTGGATGTGAAGCAGTTCTGCCAGTGAAAAGTCTGCTGAGGAATTTATGGGAAAGGTTCTGTTATGCCCAAGTTGCGAAATTTCCCAATGACCACCAGGGAGCCGATATCCGATGCAAAAGCAAGAGTTTTTATTACCAAGCTTGAACTGGGACACCCACGGTTACCGACGCAGTGGCTATAGGGAGGAGCCCCGGGTTTTGGATTACATTGCTTATATAGGGAGTGTTCATGAAAAAAAAAAGATTTTCTAGGTAGGGGGACGTCTTATTGGTCACTTTCTTTCAAAGGGTTGTGTGTTGGTTTCCAATTGGTCCCTATTACCTAGGTAGACCACAGCTTCCTGAATGTTAAGGGGATACAAAAGTCCTGGCACATAGGTTGTGCTAAAAAAAATTGCAGAACAAAAGCAGGTACATGAGGGTCAGAGGATCCCAACCACTGGGCATGGCCCTGCAGAAGGTTGCTTTCCCTGGGCTCAATTCACCTAGTGACCCTGAAAACCTAGTACTTCCAGTTCATGGTAGGTTTCTTAGTAAAAGTCTTCACATCACCTTTTAACACAGCAACTGATATTTACAAATTCATATTCCTACTGTCTTTGAGGGTACTTGAAACACTTCTCCCTGAAGCAAGAGAAGTATTACTGCTCTTGGGTGGTGGGGTGATATCAGGGGATTTCCAAAGGCTCTTTTCCTGGAACCTGTATGCAAAGTGGAGTTTTTCTGTTAACAAAATGGAGTAGCTTAGGTTCTTCAGTTCTTCTACTAATAACAGAAATACTAAGGAAGAAAGAGTCCCTCTTCTTCCACTGTTCTCTGCCCAGGTATGGCCTATAGAGGCAGCCATCTTGTAACTGTGAGGTGAACTTACCTCAGGCAAAACCACTGAGAATGGCAGACTGAAGGATGAAAAGGATCTGTACCCTCAGGGATATCACTTAACTCTCAAATAAACAGGGGATTTCCTTTTGTTGAGACTTCTTGTTAGGTAAATTAACCATTCTTTTTGAGAGTATTTCTCAAAGTATCAGCATCACCTTTTTAGACATGCAAATTCTCAGGCCCCAACCAAATCACTAACTCCAAAAGTCTTGGGGTTGGAGGCCAGCCCTCTGGGTTTTAACAGGCCTTTAGGTAATGCTGATGTATGCGTGGGACCTGAGAACTAAGCCATTTTAAGGTGTTTTTATAAAATTTATAGCCAAGTATTTTATTTTTTATTCTTTTTCATATTATCTTTTGGATCCCTATTTATTTATTTTTATTGGAGTATTGCAGTTTTATAATGTTGTATTAGTTTCTGCTGTACAAACAATGAAGTGAATCAGTTACACATATACATATATCCCCTCTTTTTTGGATTTCCTTCCCATTTAGGTCACCACAGAGCACCGAGTAGACTTCCTGTGCTATATAGTAGGTTCTCATTAGTTATCTATTTTATACATAGTAGTCTGTATGTGTTCAGAGAAGGCAATGGCACCCCACTCCAGTACTCTTGCCTAGGAAATCCCATGGACAGAGGAGCCTGGTAGGCTTCAGTCCATGGGGTCACTAAGAGTTAGACACAACTGAGCAATTTCACTTTCACTTTTCACTTTCATGCACTGGAGAAGGAAATGGCAACGCACTCCAGTGTTCTTGCCTGGAGAATCCCAGGGACAGGGGAGCCTAGTGGGCTGCCGTCTATGGGGTCGCACAGAGTCGAACATGACTAAAGCGACTTAGCAGCAGCAGCAGCAGCAGTCTACATGTATTAATCCCAATGTCCCAATTCCTCCCACCCCCCATAGCCAAGTATTTGAACTGAGACTAAAATAGATATAATATTTCCAAGCCTGAGTTCTGTTAGTTTTTATGTACTCATTGATGGCATTCCCTTGGGCTAGGGCTGAGACCCGAGCTCATAGGATTGGTCTAGGAATAGCATGAGGGACAAATCTCACAGTTCTCCTCTCCCATCCCTTCTTCTCCTCCTCACACAGGCTCGTGACTCTCCCCTAAACTGTACTTTCTTTCTTTCTTTCTTTATTCTCTTTGTTTTTCTCAGGGTAGGTACTTCATCTTCAGTGCCTCCTGCACATCTACTTCTCCTAGGCTTGTTCAGGCCTCCAAAATACCTCAACACGAAAGGCCTTGCTATGCACACGTTGTCTATTCGGCCTCATAACAGCCTTGGAGACAAATGTCATCACCATATTTTCCATACAGGGGAAAAAGAATAAACAAGCCTCTGAAAAATTTTCTAAGGGAATTTTCAAGGTTACCAGACCAGCAGGGCATAGAGCCTGAGTCTTGACTCCATTGACTGTTCTTTCATGAACAGTGATACCAAAACTGGCACTGGCCATTAGAATCAAGTTTTGGCCATTTGCACTGGAGAGGCATAGCACAATGCAAAATAACTCAGAGGATACCTCCCACCACCGGCAATCCAGTTGCGTTGAGTTCTATTCAGAAACACCCCCATTTGTTTGGGGAGCCTACCAGGCTCCTCTGTCCATGGAATTTCCTAGGCAAGAGTACTGGAGTGGGGTGCCATTGCCTTCTCCGAACACATACAGACTACTATGTATAAAATAGATAACTAATGAGAACCTACTATATAGCACAGGAAGTCTACTCAGTGCTCTGTGGTGACCTAAATGGGAAGGAAATCCATAATTTGTTACTGTTACACAAATTTTTACATTACAGACTCCTCCTCAGGAGGTCAGTGAAGTGAAAGTTGCTTAGTCCTGTCCAACTCTTTGTGGCCCCATGGACTATACAGTCAATGGAATTCTCCAGGCCAGAATACTGGAGTGGGTAACCTTTCCCTTCTCCAGAGGATCTTCCCAACCCAGGGATAAAACCCAGTTCTTCCACATCGCAGGCAGATTCTTTACCAGCTGAGCCACAAGGGAAGCCCAAGAATACTGGAGTGGATAGCCTATCACTTCTCCAGTGGGTCTTCCTGACCAGGGAATCAAGCCAGAGTGTCCTGCATTTCAGATGGATTGGGAGGTCAAGAACTAAATAAAGGTGGTGGAAAGGTCAAACAAGGAGTATAAACCACTCAGAGGATCTGGAAATTCAATTTGATATGTTTAAAGACTGAAATGTAGGGGCATGGATAGATTAGGAGTTTGGGATTAGCAGGTACAAGCTGCTATGTGTAAAACAGATAAACAACAAGAACCTACTGTAGAGCGTAGGGGACTAATTCAATTTTTGTTTAGTCACTAAGTTGTGTCCAACACTTTTGTGACCCCATGGACTGGAGCCTGCCAGGCTCCTTTTTCCATGGGATTTCCCAGGCAAGAATACTGGAGTGGGTTGTGATTTCCTTCTCCAGGAGACCTTTTTGACCCAGGAATTGAACCCACATTTCTTGGATTGGCAGGCAAATTCTTTACCACTGAGCTACCTGGGAAGCTTTGATACTGAAAGACTAGGAGTCAAAAGACTTAGGTTAATTTCAAGCTATGTCACTTATTAGTCATTAGTTGTTGTTGTCACTCAGTCATGTCCGTCTCTTTCTGATACCATGGACTACAGCACACCAGGCGTCCCTGTCCTTCACCACCTCTCACAGCTTGTTCAAACTCATGTACACAGAGCTGGTGATGCCCTCCAACCAGCTCATCCTCTGTCAACCCCTTCTCCTGCCTTCAGTCTTTCTCAGCATCAGGGTCTTTTCTTATGAGTCAGCTCTTTGCGTCAGGTGGCCAAAGTTTGGAGCTTCAGCTAGAACATCAGTCCTTCCAGTGAATATTCAGGGTTAATTTCCATTATAATGGACTGGTTTGATCTCCTTGCAGTCCAAAGAACTCTCAAGAGTCTTCTCCAACACCACAGTTCAAAAGAATCAGTTCTTTGGTGCTCAGATTTCTTTATGATCCAACTCTCACATCCATACATGACTACTGGAAAAACCATAGCTTTGACTATACGGATCTTTGTTGGCAAAGAAATATAATGTAACTCAACCTCTATGAGCCTCAGATTTCTTAGCTATAGAATGGAGATTATAATCCCACTACTTTATGGGCCTCTTATGGGGAGAGAGGTATTAAATGAGATAGTGACATACAAACACTTAATCACTGGTAGACTGTAGTCTACCAGGTTCCTCTACCCATGAGATTCTCCAGGCAAGAATACTGGAGTCGGTTGCCATTTCGTTCTCCAGGGAATCTTCCTGATGCAGGTCTCCCACATTGCAAGCAGATTCTTTACTGTCTGAGCCACCATAGAAGCCCATAAATGAGATAATATATGTACAAATACCAAATCACTGATAATATAGTGTGTTGTATATGTGTGCTGAATCTCTTCAGTCCTGTCTGACTTTGTGCAACACTATAGACTGTAACCTGCCAGGCTCCTCTGTCCATAGGATTCTCCAGGCAAGAAAACTGGAGTGAGTTGCTATTTCCTATTGGCAGGAAGGGGATCTTCCTGACCAGGATCAAACCCGTGTCTCTTATGTCTTCTGCAGTAGCAGTTGAGTTCTTTACCACTAGCACCACCTGGGCAGCCCATAGTGGATTGACATTAAATGTTAATAAAATAAGTTTCTATACATTGAATGTTTACTTTTTGCAAGCCTGTTGCCAAGGCTTTACCTGTATTATTTATTTGGATCCTTACAACAATCCTAGGATAACCATTCTCTTATATTCTCCATGTTACCAATGAAGAAGCAGACTTAGGTTAAATACTAGCTTCCCCCAGTTTACATAGTTAGCTCCTGGCAGACCTAGGATTCAACACTAAGACTCTCTGATTGCAAAGACAAATATGTAAGTACTATTACTATGCTTATTTTACAGATGAGAGAAACCAAAATCTTACAGAGGGGATGTAACCTGTTAAATTATAGATGTCAAAGCTGGGATACAAACCCAGTTATGATTCTCATGGTGAGGCTTTTAGTCACACATAGTGTCACTGCCGCCCGGAGATCCTTGATGAAGGAATTAGCACAGCATGAAGTGAAGGGCATGGGCACAGAGTCTCTTCGACACCTGGATTTTAAGTACTGATAGATATCTGTTTATTTGCTCCTGTTTTGGCTTGGTACCATTCTCAGCAACACTGGGGATCTCTATATATCACATTCTTGTTGTGATGCTTTGTTTGAAGATAAAATAAACAAAAACAGTATGATAGTATTTAAAGTACCAGATGCAAGTGACTAAGGCAATATCTATCACATTAGTTCTTGGACTTTCTGATTCTGCTGTATTTAAAATGGATAACCAAAAATATCCTAGTGTATGGCACAGGGAAATCTGCTCAATGTTATGTGGCAGCCTGGATTGGAGGGGAGCCTGAAGGATGGATATATGTATATGTATTTGCTGTACCTGAAATTATCACAACATTGTTAATCAGCTTGACCCTAATAAAAAATAAGTGCGCCGGCTGCGACAAACCACACAGAAGCATGGCTAAGAGGAGCTACCCCTCGCCCAAGGTCAGGGGCAGCAACCGAGAGCCCCAGGCTGCAACGGTGTGGGAGCGGCCAAGAGGAGCTACCCCAGGCCTGAGGTCAGGAGCAGCTGCTGTGTTGGTACAGGAGGGCTGAGAGGAGTTACTCCATGTTCAAAGTCAGGAGTGGTGGCTGTGAGGAGATACCCCTCATCCAAGGTAAGGAGCAGTGGTTGTGCTTTGCTAGAGCAGCCGTGAAGAGATACCCCATGTCCAAGGTAAGAGAAACCCAAGTAAGATGGTAGATGTTTCGAGAGGGCATCAGAGGGCAGACACACTGAAACTATAATCACAGAAAACTAGCCAGTCTGATCACATGGACCACAGCCTTGTCTAGCTCAATCAAACTAAGCCATGCCGTGTGCCGTGTGGGGCCAGCCAAGATGTATGGGTCATGGTGGAAAGGTCTGGCAGAATTTGGTCCACTGGAGAAGGGAATGGCAAACCACTTCAGTATTCTTGCCTTGAGAACCCCATGAAAAGTATGAAAAGGCAAAATGATAGGATACTGAAAGAGGAAATCCCCAGGTCAGTAAGTGCCCAATATGCTACTAGAGATAAGTGGAGAAATAACTCCAGAAAGAATGAAGGGATGGAGCCAAAGTAAAAACAACACTCAGTTGTGGAAGAGTCTGGTGATAAAAGCAAGGTCCGAGCTGTAAAGAGCAATATTGCATAGGAACCTAGAATGTTAGGTCCATGAATCAAGGTAAATTGGAAGTTTTCAAATGGGAGATGGCAAGAGTGAGTGTTGACATTCTAGGAATGACCAAACTAAAATGGACTGGAATGGGTGAATTTAACTCAGATGACCATTATATCTACTACTGTGGGCAGGAATCCCATAGGAGAAATGGATTAGCCATCATGGTCAACAAAAGAATACAAAATGCAGTACTTCAATGCAATCTCAAAAAAGACAGAATGATCTCTGTTCGTTTTTAAGGCAAACCATTCAATATCACGGTAATCCAAGCCTGTGACCTGACCAGTAATGCTGAAGAAGCTGAAGTTGAATGGTTCTATGAAGGCCTACAAGACCGTTTAGAACTAACACCCTAAAAAGATGCCCTTTCCATGATAGTGGACTGAAATGCAAAAGTAGGAAGTCAAGAAACACCTGGAAAAACAGGCACATTTGGCCTTGGAGTATGGAATGAAGCAGGACAAAGGCTAATAGAGTTTTGCCAAGAGAATGCACTAGTCATAGCAAATATCCTCTTCCAACAACACAAGAGAAGACTCTACTCATGGATGTCACCAGATGGTCAGCACTAAAATCAGATTGATTATATTCTTTGCAGCCAAAGATGGAAA
>SJYC01132942.1:0-12347 GCA_006408675.1 Madoqua kirkii
GCTTAGAAGATGTTGATATGATTCATTTGGAAAGCAAAAAATAATTGTCCTTTAAGTGTGCGATTAAGTGTGGATACCATAATCCTTTTTTTCTGATTTAACCAGTATTAGAATCTACTCTAAATGTACATTATGTAAAAAAAATTATCTCTTTATCAGAGGAGGTATTTTAGAAGTCCTGATTTTGATTTCGTGTTTTCTATCTGGTGAGCCCTAGATAGAGCTGCCTAGGAATTACGTAAAGCATCACTAAACAGAATGTATGCCTTTAGGTCTAGGGGGCTGCAGGCACAGCCCTGCTGAGGGTAGGACAGGTTCCTAGGAGTTCTTTACAGACCTGAGTGGCTCTGTGGTGGGCTTTCTTGGTGGCTTAGATGATAAAAGTGAAAGTGAAGTCGGTCAGTCGTGTGTGACTCTTTGCAATCCCATGGACTGTATATTGCCAGGCTCCTCTGTTCATGGGATTTTCCAGGCAAGAATATTGGAGTGGGTTGCCATTTCCTTCTCCAGGATATCTTCCTGACCCAGGGATTGAACCCAGGTCTCCAACATTGTAGGCAGACGCTCTACCGTCTGAGCCGCCAGGGAAGTCAAGAATCCACCTATAATGCAGGAGACCTGGATTCTGTCCCTGGATTGGGAAGATCCCCTGAAGAAGGGAAAGGCTACCCACTCCAGTATTTTTGCCTGGAGAATCCTATGGACAGAGGAGCCTGGCAGACCACAGTCCATGGGATCGCAAAGAGCTGGACATGACTAAGCAAATAACACACATGCAGACACATGGCTCTGTGGTAGAAAAATACATTCTTAGCATATGCTGGGGTCGGCTGTGCTGTAATCTGAAAGTCATAATACTTTGTTTTGTATTAGGTGTACAGCAAAGCAATTCATTTGAGTGTGTGTGTGTGTGTGTGTGTGTGTGTGTATTATTTTTCAGATTCTTTACCTTACAGTTTATTGCAAGCTATCAACTATAGTTGCCTGTGCTATACAGTAGGTCCTTGTTGTTTATCTATTTTTTATATAGTAGTATGTATCTGTTAATCTCAAAGTCCTAATTTATCCCCCCACCCAAAGTTTTAAGTGAATCATTTTGTATAGTTGAATGTCTGACTTTGAAATTTTCTAATTTCCCTGTTTATCTCACCCATGTGTACATTTTTGTGGTTTTGAACTGCCACCTCATCTGATTTTCTAGAACAGTATTTCTGTGAAAGGAAAATGTGTTCCCTCTAGTCCTCTTTTATAAAAAACCCTTTGCACTTGCTTTCTTTTGCCAATTGAACCTTTTTTGAAATGCATCAGTAGGGAGAGCTTTCCTAGCCTTTTCTAGACAGGAGTAGCTATCGGTGCATTTAAACAATCTAACTTGAAAAGGGGATTTCTCTCTTTTTATTTGAAAACAATTGAAAATGAAAGGTGTGTGTCTCAGGATAGAGTGCTTAACCAACCTTGTTCTACTTCACTTCAGTGTGGTATATGAAACTGCCTCCCCTGTGTCTTCCCCAGCATTTTAAAAAGACGGTTTACTTGTTTGAGGCAACTGGTTCTGAGTCAGAGCTCTTTCTGGCATAACCAGGATCCATTATGTCGTTAGGCCTTGTTATACTGTTCTTTTCATCTCAAAGAGTGAATGAAGCTTTGTTTGAAGGGCTAGATGATCATATTTTGAGAGGAATGAAAATGGAACTGGAGAGGTGGACTTTGGCTCCAGTAAGCTTTAAGAGTACCCGTGCTCCATCCCCCACAGTACATAGAGCTGAACTTTTCACTAATCTCATGTAAGCTCCTGTGACCCAGGTATGTTGAAAACTAACCTTTTTCACTTGAGCAACCATGACAGCAAATGAAACCCCATAGAGGTACCTCTCTGCTCATGGGTGGCAACGGGCGTGTGCTGAGGCATTCGCAGCACAGTTTCTCAGCCTCTCCTCCCAGTCCTCTCTCTAAGACCCCAGAAGAAACAAAGTAAGCTTTCATATAAGGAAATATGTATTGTAAATCAACTATACTTCAATAAAATATATCTATCTTTTTAAAGAAAGAAATGTATATGTTCTCCTTTTATAACCATAGATAATTAGGACCTTATGAAAAGCTACTATGTGCTTTGGACTTCAGGAGTCAACGCTTCTTCTGCAGGATGTGGCTCTTTAGAGACAGAAGTAATTGAGGACTGATTGGAACTTACATTCCAAAGTCAAATCAGAAGTTTATACTCCCTCACAAACGTTTCCACCGACAGCAGTGTCTTCAAGAAAAAAGAAAAGTATTCTCTCAGTGGAAAATGGGGCCAGGTTTTTGCTTTGTTCTTTTTGTTTCTTGAGAGGGAGGAGGATAAGAAGGTAGTTGCTTCTCACAAATATGGTAGTTAGCCATCTCTAAATCATACTGTTTTGCTCTAAGGTGGGTAATGCCAGACTCTGGCATCAATACTGTATACCTTTCTTTTTCTTTCAATTTTTTTTTTTAAATTAAAGTCTAGTTGATTTACAATGATGTGTTTCAGTTTCAGGTGTACAGCAAAGTGATTCAGTTATTTACCCATTCTTTTTCAGATTATTTTCCCATATAGGCTATTATAAGATACTGAATATAGTTCCCTGTGCTGTACAGTATGATAGTTGTAATTATCAGACAGTTAGTGTTCATTTACACTACCCACATATTGGTCTTCATTCCTTTTTGTATTTCAGATCATGCATCTGGAATTACTCTTTCTGCCTGCAGTGTATTTTTTAGAATTTGTTTTTGGTGAAGATGACAAGCTATTTGGGCCAGGCCTCTTTAGGAACTTTCTGGGCCAAAAGAGACCCAACCCTTGTCCCAGCCTAACCCCAAGGCTTGAGCCTTTGGCCTTCTTCTTAATCTCACATGAGTTTTCCTTCCTATAATCCTATCTCACCAAAGTATTCCTCCCGTGTCCTGACTTTTCAAGTCATTTTCTCCCATACCTTAGTTTACAGCAAGCCAAGATGTTTCATCCAGCTTTGTGCTCTATTTGGCTATATTTCCTGACTTACTCTTTGTCCTTTGGGCTTCAGTTTCAGGTCACAACTTCCTGATATCCTCCTGGCTCCCCAACCCTCCCACCATGCTCCTGTTGCTAATTGGCAGGCTAAGGGTACCATCTTTTAGCTTGAATTTCTTCCTTCAAAAGAACCCTTCCAGCACCTGTTGATACCTTGTAACACTTGTGGCAGATGCCTCAGGGACTCTCCCACAGTGGATGGGTTCAGATTCTCCCCTCAGGTTCTTGGCATTCTCCTAGGCCAATGGTTCTCAAAGTGTGGTCCGTAGCCCACTGCTCAAGGCTGTAGACCTTGAGTAGAGCTGGCCTCAGCCACCGCTCCTTCTACTATACAACTCTACTTCGCTAGTGCTTTAAACTGTGAATTAGTTATTTATTTAAATTATTTACATGTGAAGATGGGAGACTTATCCTCGAAGCTTTACATTCCTATCATTTTTGAACCTTCTGCCAAATGACAGGCTTAGTCACAAGTAGTTTTCAGTGAAGATGGGAAGATATCCTTGTCACTGAAGTTTGCAGGGAATTCAGCAGAGTATTTGTGTTGTGCAGTATGGCTTTGATGGATGGATGTTGCCATGTTTTTTCAACTGTAACATTCCAGAGTGAACTCAAACAACTGATTTACTAAGGAATGATTATTTACATTCTGTGTGTGTGTGTGTGTGTGTGTGTGTGTGTGTGTGTACATAGGTGTATGCATGTACTTGATTCATGAAATGAATTACCAAATAATTTTGTAGAGAGAAATGTCCCTGATATGCTCAAATAGAATTTCTTGGTCATGGGGAGGAGGTAGATAATGAATTATATAGCTGTATTAGGAGCACATCTACTAAAAAGCAAGTTATTAGTTTAGTATTAACACACTCTTGCTACCATTATCCTTATTTGTACATAATTTAGGACCCTTTGTTTGCTCCTGATGTATGGATTCAGACAGCAAGTAACCATGTGTGAGTTTTTCATTTGTCTTGGCTTGACATCTTTGTTCCGTATACCCTAATGGATATGAACTTAGAGGAAAGAAAATTCAAAGCTACTATTTCAGTCTTTTCTGCTTTTAAATTTATTTTCAGCAGCCAAACATTTTTTTTTTCAATGATAACTGGAGCATTGAGACTATTTTCTTAGTAACTGACTATTGAATGGATTGAAAAAGTTCGTGTACCCTCTAAAAGAAGTGACTTAACCACTGGGAAATTCTTTGATGCAATTTTATGAATGAAGAAATTATCAGAGTAGACAGTACTATATCATGGTGAAGACAATGTGATCTTTTTCAAATATTAATAAGGAATTTATGAAAAATGAACAATCAAGATAGTTTATTATGTTACAGATAGGTTTTATTTTACCAGCAAGGATGCATAATTTGTGGAGCACACTGCAAAATAAAAATGTGGGCCTCTTGTACGAAGAATATTAAGAACTTCAAGACGGCAGCAGCAGAGCCTCCAAGCAAGTGTGGGTCCTTCTGAGTGCTCGGCCCTGTGTGCCTGCATGGGGCCTATGCCCTCACATGTCCAGAAAGCCTGTGTTTTGCCTAAGCATACAGTGAATGAAAGAAGTCGAATCCACATACCTTTGTTCATGGAACAAAATGAACATTTTAACTTGAATAAAAGTGAGAATCCTTTAACAAGAATCCACTTCTAAAAAAAAAGTCTCTTCCTACCAGTGACCTCTTTTATTTATTTCAAAATGTCTATTCTTTCCCATCAATTTCAGTATGATCTCTGTAGCAAATAACAAAAGGGAACTTTTCCCAGGAGAACTTATGTCAAAAAACAATCTTCTTCGGCCCTCTTCTAATACATTAAGAAATAGTTCTCATCTCTCAAAGTAGGTTTGAACATTTTCCTATGATGAATACTTTATATACTCTGAGCAAACAGCTTCAAATTTCTCATGTATTTTTCTGAAGAGATTCCTATTTCTTTTTTTTTTTGATCCCCAGTGGTTTAAGGCATCATATCTACATATAGTTTGCACTACATTCTATATAAGCGATGCAATAAGACTTACAGGATTTCATTCTGTAGCATTATCCATAGGTCTGTTTGCACTTGATGCTGAGTTCACTGAGAGAAATATGCATTCTTTGTTTTCTGTGATTTGGTTTTCATAAGACATGAAGCTGCTCTCTAGATTATCCAGACCAGTTCCCTGTCTCAAGGTATACCCATATGTAACTCTGTAAGACAAATGGTTAAACAACATGTTTCTGAATGTCCCAGAAAAAGGAAGTAGCACCAATAGTCCTTATATAATGAGGGATTTCCGGGGGAATGCACTTACAGTCTTCTCAAGTTCCATTGTTCTTGAATGCAATCACTATTCTTTCGTTTCTATTGAAATTATTTGATATTATTCCTTTACTTTGGGTAAAGTGCCTTATTTTGAAACCTAACTTTAATGATATTTTTATGGAGAAAATAGAAAGCAGATTCTTCTAACTAGTATATTCTACCATGTAAAACTCTTAGCTTTGTCATTACATTTGTCCATTTGTCATCTCTTCCCTTGTGGCTTAGCTGGTAAAGAATCTGCCTGCAGTGCGAGGACCTGGGTTGGATCCCAGGGTTGGGAAGATCCAGTATTCTGGCCTGGAGAATTCCATGAAATGCAGTTTATGGGGTTGCAAAGAGTTGGCCATGACTGAGTGGCTTTCACTTTCACTTTCTGAAATGTAGACATATCCTGCTTAATCATTATTGTCGTGTAGGTTTCTCTCTTTTTTTCATGAAAAAATATCGAATTATTAGTTTTTCTTAAAAGTTCAATGGTTTTTTTTTTTTTTAATTTCAGATGCTCTTTAGTATTCAGCATATTCAAAGCATTCCCAGAGTTTCCCTCACTGGTCCACTGGCTCAATATTTATTAGAATAATCTTATTTACCATATGTTTGTGTCATATTTGAAATGTTAGGAGAAAAAAATGAATTTTGAATGTGAAAGGTCCTTTCTTCTTTTATCAAAAGGAAAAGATGCATTCTCTGATATTAATAAAAGTCATGCTGGTATTCTCTTACAAGAAACTCACTAAAATGACAAAGAGCATGAAAAATGTAATTAGGTGTTTGGTTGAACTGAGTTGGTTGTTTGGTTTTTCTATCTGGTAAATTCTAATTCACAAAAATGAAATTACAATTAGTAAGAAAGCACAAATATAGCAGATATATTGATATTCTAGATACTATTGAAGTAGTTGTCAATTCATGTGATTACAATATAAAAAATAAATTTGTCTTTTTTGCAAATTTTGCTGAATTTTTCTCTGAAAAAATACTGTAACAAGTGGATTTATTTGTTCAGTTCTCAGTGAGGTACTGGCTGTATCAAGGTTTTGGCAAAACAAACATGCTTTATCTATCTCTAAGTATATTAACTCATCTTTAAAGGCTTGACATTCATTAATGCTTGCTGAGGGAAAAAATGAGTTCTCGAGATTGTGTTTTGCTCAGTACTGTATAACTTACTTTCACAGCCCTACTTAAGCTTTGATTTCTAAATCTCTCCCCAGTGAAATCATACCTCAAAGATGTTTCATTAAAATGACGAGATAAGCTGCCTTGCATCCCTATGCTGGAGTAGGAGTAAGGGACAGAGTTCTGGGAGATCTTGCAAAACTATTCCTAAGCTTTAGGGAAAGAAGCACAAATAATTGACCTTGTCATCATGAACAATAATAGCCCAGAGAGCATGCCAACTACATGTGGAGGACAGGCTTGTCTTGAATTTGTATTGATGACTCAAAACATAGAGTTCTAATGTGGAGGTTAGAGTTATGGAAAATAGGGACTATTAGAAAGACTGTGCTTTTCAGGTTCTGCATTTTTGAAAATATTTTAAGATGCATATCATCATTGTCATAGCATAGACAATGCAAGGCTCTAGCATAGCATAGCAAGACTTCATAATGCAGTCTTGCCTCTTTGTTTTGAAATATCTTTTCAGAGAGCTGGTAATCGTTCAGATGACTTTATTATATCCCTAAATGTTAGTCTGAAGCATATGAAACTGTTGCTTTTTGACTACTTTTGGGGCTATAAACATGGCGACCTCACAGGCTTCAATCTAGTAAAAAATATGTCATTCCCCAAACAGAAAGGTAATATTCTCCTATTCCTTAACTACTTTCTGTTGTATATGAAACTCAAACTCTGTCTTTGTGATCATTCACTGGTTAAGTTTGACATGTAAGAAAAATTTCAAGCAGATTTTTTGGCATCAAAACAGAGATTTCAAATAGGAAAACCAGGCCCCCTGGGAAATAGACCTTAATGAAGTCACGTAATCAGTGCCCTGGTCTCAGTGGATACAGTCTTTCTGTTTGCAGAGTATTTCTTCAGAGAAAATGCAGTGTGGTTGGTTAATTTGTCATCTTCCTTATAATTGCTCTAAATGAATATGCCCTGGTCATTCTAATGAGATTAAGAGACATTGTCCTTTCTTGAATGGAGCTGGATGTTGACAAGGTTTCCTTAGCTACCTGTTTCCAAATCACCTCTTACATGAGCATGATTAGTCCATTCAGCACATGCTGTCTTCTCTTGATTTGGCTCTGAGGTGGAAGTGACCTTTTCCTCGCTTTGCTCCCCAATTCAGGATGAGCCTTACAGTAGCTTCCTCTAGTCTGGAGAGAAACAAGATTTCAGCACTGATTAGATTCTCTTGATTATACTTCTTTGTTCAAGACCGTGCTAATGTGAATGCTTAGTTAGTAAAACAAATATAATGGCATTTTTAAAGCCTCACAAGGCAGGTAATTGCTTTAAAGAAATCATGGAACATTTTTTTCCTTCCTTTTTCCTGAAATGGAAAATCCACGTGTTCTCTAACACCCAGGATTGAGCATTCCTTCTAAAGGGTGAGGATAAATTTCCCTTATACTAAAACTCACCGACTGCCATGAGAGTGCGAGTGACAAATTGTCTTTTCATTTCTTTGTGGACCACAATTTCCCCCTCTTCATATAGACTATAAATAGGAAATAAACCGTCGAATGAAATCACATAGTATGCAAAGATTTCACTGATGAGTTTAGGTGTGCAAATCATTAAGGAATAGAATATGACCTTGTCCTAAATCTTTGCCAAGGAGCATTTAGTGACTTTCTCGCTCTCTACCCTTTTGGAAGATACCACTTTTTAACCCCACTTTTGAAGAATAGCACATATTTGATATTAATTTCCTTTTTTTAACTTATCCAAAAGAAGGAAAATGATTAACAATATTAAAAATTATTACTGTTTAGTAGACAAGGAAAATAAACAATCTTTTTAATATCCTTCATTGAAATCAGCAGTTTCTCCCTTCATAATATATTTATCTGAGGTAATTGCTCAATACACAGACTATACAAAGATAACTTGCTTTTCTAAATGGTAGAATCTTGGCTTTTGCAAACACCTGAGTCATGCCCAAATTATAATGTAAAAATTAGAGTGTTGTATTAAATTATCTTTCTAAGAGCCATAAATCTGCAGTATTTTTCCTTCTATTCTTCAGATATATTTTAAACAAGTAGCGATTTTTAAAGTGTTTCATTAGTATTCAGTTTGATAAGCAAGGCTCTTTATTAACCAAAAATTCTCTCAGTTTCAAAATGAGACTACATAGTGGAAGAAATACAAAACTGATCTATTTGTGGCAATGTTTCCTGGAAGAATGCCTTATGATTTCCTGTTTTATAGAGTGCTGTCCCCTGAGTAAGTGCCTAATGGTCACATGTTGATAGCTTGGAAGAATGAATTAAAAGCTAAATAAGAAATGTGCTGGGGCTATGAGTGAGGCATACTGTGTCTAAGTCCTCCCTGCTTTCCTCTTTGGAGCCTACTATCCTAAGAGACATGCTTGAAACAAATTTGCAGTTGTAAATTTTTTCTACTTACTCCCAAGTAAGAAATTATGTGCATATTTGAAAGTCTGTCTCTGAACCCAGCTCTATCCATTTTAATAAAAATATAACAGTATTCACAAACAGTGGTTACACAACAGTAGCTAAATAGTCATACAGTTACTTCATAAAAGAGTATATGTTATAAGCCATGGAAGATTTTTTTTTTAAATGTAAAAGTGAAAATCAAAGAAATGCAGAGGTCAAGTTGACACATCAAAATAAATCACTCATGAAGTTAAGCTCCAAGGAATGATAATCTTTAAATGCCAGTATTTTCTCTGGTTTTGCCAGCTTTCAGTGGGTTATTTAAGCATAATTGTCATCTATGATTTTAGTTTAAAAGAACTACATAATGTTGAGAAATTGACATAATTATATCTCTGAGGTATTGGTGCCTAATTTTGTAATTTTATGCCATTTTCTACTAACTGATGGACTCCCATGTAATTCAATGGCATCCATATTATTTACTCAGCAATCTGTAATTATAGACTTCCTCTAATGAAGCACCCTATGCTTTATTACCCCATATTCTTAGGAGCTCTGTGGGTTTCAGTTATAGAAAATTTGAACTTAGGAAACAAAATTCAGCAAGTTGATTCATGTAGATTATCCAGGTTAAGGAATATGTGTTAAACTTGAGGAGGAGACTCTGTATTGCCAGGGACAAAGTGCTATAGGTTAGTCACTATTTGACTTTGGAGATGAATAAAAAAATACTAAAGATGGTTCAAAGGTTCTAAGCCTGGGAAATAATTTAAAAAGAGAGAGAGAGAAAATTGAGGTAAGTAGTCACTAGGGCTGTGATTAGATGGGGAAATCTTTGGGTAATTCCATCCATCTGAAACACATGAAGTCTGAGATGATAGGAAATTTTATAAATAATATTGTTTGGGAGTCACTGATGGTTTGTCCTTGAAATGGGAATGCAAGTAAATAGTGAGGTGGTAGATTAAGCTGTCTCCATCACAGAAGAGAAGTAGAAGCTTTGAAACCGAGGTCACTTCCTGAAGTCCATGAAAGACCGCAAACTACCCTGTGACAGTTCTGCTTTCTAAATAATTATTTTTCATTTTTCAGCAACTTGTTTCAGTTCCATCAGGAGACACAAGTGAGATTGCTAGAAATGTAAATCCATTCGAGTTGATTGAGAAAGAATCCAGCCATGCTCGGAGTCATAGCGGCTCTTTTCTAGAGCAGATTATTGACTTCCTCTTAAGGAATTATTCGGAGAAGGCAGTGGCACCCCACTCCAGTGCTCTTGCCTGGAAAACCCCATGGACGAAGGAGCCTGGTGGGCTGCAGTCCCTGGGGTCGCTAAGAGTCAGGCACGACTAAGCAACTTCACTTTCACTTTTCACTTTCATGATTGGAGAAGGAAATGGCACCCCCAGTTGATTGAGAAAGAATCCAGCCATGCTCGGAGTCATAGCGGCTCTTTTCTAGAGCAGATTATTGACTTCCTCTTAAGGAATTATTCGGAGAAGGCAGTGGCACCCCACTCCAGTGCTCTTGCCTGGAAAACCCCATGGACGAAGGAGCCTGGTGGGCTGCAGTCCCTGGGGTCGCTAAGAGTCAGGCACGACTAAGCAACTTCACTTTCACTTTTCACTTTCATGATTGGAGAAGGAAATGGCACCCCCCTCCACTGTTCTTGCCTGGAGAATCCCAGGGACGGGGGAGCCTGGTGGGCTGCCATCTATGGGGTCGCACAGGGTCGGACACGACTGAAGCGACTTAAAAAAAAAAGGAATTATTAAGGGATTTAGATCAAGATTTAAAGGTAAATCCTTCCCTTTCCCATTTTGAAACATCCATGTAAATTACACTATTGAGTTATGACAATGCGTATCAGAAGTACAGACCTTTAGCTCCTTTTCTGAGGCAAGTGGTAATCAGCAGCTTCTTAATGCTGGCCATGCTGTGTCATGCAATCATCCCCTACTTTCAAAATGGGCCAGAGATTGATTCTTGGCCCAAGGATAGTGATCTGTAGCTTTGTCTATTTCATAAGAAATAGCTTATCATGAACACTCTTCCTCAAAGGCTGGTCTATCCTGGTTTAATCAGTTTGCTTCTTTTTCTTGGGGAGTTTGGACTCAAAGGCCCAAAAATGGAGAAATAGTTTGAAAACGGTAGAAGAGGAAATAAAAACAAATACTAAGAGTAGGCTCACATGGTAGTTGAGAATGAACATCAAAATACTGAAGTACTAACATTAATGGATGACTAGGGCTGTTGTTGTGGCTGGAGGATTACAGTCAAGGTTGTATCTTTTTTTATTATTATTTAAACTTTTTATTTTATATTGGAGTATAGCCAATTAACAGTGTTGTGATAGCTTCACGTACAGAGCAAAGCAACCCAGCCATACATATATACATGTATCCATGTATCTTTTTTTTAACTTATTGAAGTATAGTTGACTTACAGTGTTAATTTCTGCTGTACAGCAAGTGAAAAGTGAATCACTCAGTCATGTCTGACTCTTTGTGACCCCATGGCTATACAGTCCGTGGAATCCTCCAGGCCAGAATACTGGAGTGGGTAGCCTTTCCCTTCCCCAGGGGATCTTCCCAACCCAGTGATCAAACCCAGGTCTCCCGCATTGCAGGCAGATTCTTTATCAGCTGAGCCACCAGGGAAGCCCCTTGTGACAGCCAAGTGACTCACTATACGTGTGTGTATATGTATATTCATATTTTCCATTACAGTTCATCACAAGATATTGACTATATTTCCCTGTGCTCTACCATAGCATCTTGTTGTTTATCCATTATATATGTAATAGTTTGCATCTGCTAATCCCAAACTCCCAATCTATCCCTCCACCATTCCTCTCCCCCTTGGCAACTATAAGTCTGTTCTCTGTGTCTGTTTGTCTCTGTTTGTGGTAGAGTTCATTCGTGTCATATTTTAGATTTCACAGATAAGTGATATCATACACTGTTTTGTTTCTTTCTGACTTACTTCATTTGAGTATGACATTTTCTAGGTCCATGCATGTTGCTGCAAATGGAGTTATTTTGTTTCTTTTATTGATGTGTAATGTTCCATTGTATACATGCACCGCATCTTCTTTATCCATTCATATGTTGATGAGCATTTACATTGTTTCCATGTCTTGGGTGTTGTGAACAGAGCTGCTGTGAATGTCGGGGTGCATGTATCTTTTTGAATTACGATTTTATCCTGATATATCACCAGAATTGGCACTGCTGGATTGTGTGGTGTTTTACTTCTTTGGGAATCTCACCTGACTATGTACCTGCTGAAGCCTGTTTCCTATTCCTAGTACTTCTGCACACGTGCTTACACTAAATCCTACTTTGTCTCTTGTAACCCACCTAACACATTCATCAAGAGAATTAGAACAGGGACTTCCCTGGTGGTCTAGTGGTTAAAACT
>SJYC01132944.1:0-14035 GCA_006408675.1 Madoqua kirkii
GAGCCTGGTAGGCTACAGTCCATGGGGTCGCAAAGAGTCGGACACGACTGAGCGACTACACACACACAGTGACTAGAGTTAACAGTAAAACTGCATCTTTGAAAGTTGCTAAGGCAGTAGATCCAAAAAGCTCTTGTCACAAGAAAAAAATTCTTTTGTAACTATGTTAAGGTCATGGATGTACACTAGATATACTGTGGTGATCACTTTACAGTATATACAAAGATCAGACCATTATGTTGTACACTTGAAAATAATATAATGTTATATGTCAATTACACCTCAGTTTTTAAAAAAGTAGCATTCTTTGCTAGAATTTCATTAAAATCAGGAAGAGCAGCATGCAATGCAGAACTTACTCTTTGCCGCCATCTAGATCCTGCACATCTTTAATGTAGAGAGAAAAATCGATCACGCCAACCTGATTGAAAGAAAATGCACCAGTTTAAATGAAAGATAATCTCCCCACTTTCCACAAACCTTACTATCTTTAAAATTCACGGTGTTTATACGCCTATCTCCTTCCTGAACAGTCAGTTAGATGGATGAGCTTAAAGTAGCAATCAAGCAAACAAACCGAAAGGAAAATAACCCCATCATCTTCTAGAAGAAAAACTTACTAAAAATCAGAATTCAAGGGAATATTGTGAAGTTTTACCACTTAGTCATGATTAGTTTTTCCGTCTTTATTCAACAATCAAATTGTGGACAAAGATCAAGAAAGTTCTTTGGGTACAAAGTAATTAAAAGAAAAGAGAGAGAGAGACCTAGATCTTTAAAGTGGTGACCTCAACTGCTAACTCTGACTCCTTTCCCCAAGTTGGGATGAAAAAGTCCTGTCAGTATTACACGGAAAATTCTCTGCTGTGGGGAACTAGGGAGGTCCAAGACCCCTCAACATCTCAAAGTTAGGGGCTTTGTCCAGAAATAAAGCACTCGAGACACACGGAATGAGAGCCCCAGCCTGCCACCACTGACTCCAGTGGAAGTGAAGCCATTCCTTTGAAATACAGCATAACTGGGTCCATCAATACAGAAATACGTAAATCAACCACATCACAGCCATACTGCAGCACCTTTTGCAACCATAACAAAGAACACGGGGAATGAAAATGTAATGAAATGAAGAAAGCTCCAGGATAAGATTTTAAAAAGAATACTACGTGCAGCATTAACCCCACGTGTATGCATATAGTCTAGCCACCCCACTTATGTTAAAAGCCAAAGCTGTATGTGGCGTCTTCTGCACCTTCCCTGTTGAGCCTCCCACCAATCTCCATTCCCAGCCCTTGAGCCTGGGTGGCCTCACTACCTGTCTTAATGAGCACAAAGCAGCAGGAAGGAGGCTGTGACTTTTCAGCTAGGTTAACAAAGGCAGTACACACTTCGCCCTGGCTCCTTCCCTTGGGCACCTGCCTCTGAAGTTCTGAGCTTCTCCGGAAAAAGTCTAGCTACCTTGAGGCACCACGCTGGAGACCATGTGGAGAGACCAGATGCAGACAGAGACGCCCAGGAAGCCCCTGCTGCTGCAGGTCCTGCTCACTGACCTTCTCAACTCAGAGGGCAGTGACAGCATGTGCCTCCAGCCACTTCAGCCCTAGCCACCAACTGCCTATAATCACAAGAGTGCTTCACAATCAACTTGCTGAGCCCAGCTAACCATCAGCTATCACTGCCTGGTATTTTTAGTGTGACTGTTAATTTGTTACACTGCAACAGAAAGCCAGAGAAGATTTAGTCAGAAACAAAAACCTATGTACACATAAATGCATAGAAAAAGTAGTCCCTCAAGTTTTTACATTACCTATGGAGACAAAAGCGGGACTGAAGGGGGAGGAGAAGAGGGAAGCTGGAATTTCACTTTTCACTTTACCTGCTTCTATCATTGCTTAATTTTTTTCAACAAGCATGCACTTCTTCTATAATACAAAAAAGAGTAAAAAAAAAATATACATTTGCCTGGAAAAAAAGGAAATATAGAAAGAATGAGAGAGAATTAATACCCAAAGTAGAAATTAATGGACTAGAAGACAGATAAAGTCCTTCTCCCAAAGCAGGAGCGATGACTAAAGAGCAAGATCTGGGTTTCGAGCTCGACATGGTAGACAAACTCTGTCACGTGTACAATATTACAATTTGG
This sequence comes from Madoqua kirkii, assembly GCA_006408675.1. Lineage (NCBI taxonomy): Eukaryota > Metazoa > Chordata > Mammalia > Artiodactyla > Bovidae > Madoqua > Madoqua kirkii. Next base: position 2,141 of record SJYC01132944.1, read on the forward strand.
AAATGTAAGATTTTAAAAAGCTGCAAGAAAATACTCTCATGTAACTAACAGAGATCTGAGCGAAATAAGTGGTTTCTGGAAAAATATACATGGCTAAAGGTTTTTCTAAGGCTTGCTGCTGCTGCTGCTGCTGCTGCTGCTTAGGAAACCAATAAAGTGACCAAGGCCATGCAAAAAATAAAAGTGGTCAAAGTATGCAGATCATAAAGAGCTGAAATGGTCATACCAGCGCGTTTTAACACACATTTAAAGAAAAATACTTCTTGCTATAGCCAACTTTTGCAGAAAATAAGAACGAAAAGAATATTATCCAGCTTATTTTATGAGGTTATACAATCCTGACACTGAAAAGTTACAAAGACAGTATAGAAAAGGGAGATTCAGACGAGCGTCACTTGTAAGTAGAAACACAAAAATCCCAAATAAACCACAGACGTTAAGTCTAGGAGCACACTAAACGTATATGTACGATGACCAGATAAGATTTATTTTAAGAATGCAGGAATAATATCACAATAGGAAGCCCAAGAATTAACTCAATTATAATTATGGGCTAAAAATGGATATGACATCTCAATAGATGCCAAAAAGTGTTGGACAGCATTCAATATTCATTAAAAAAAATTAATTTATTTAATTGGAGGCTAATTCCTTCACAATACTTAGGTGGTTTTTGTCATAGGGTTTGGAACGGCGGCACACACGTACACCTGTGGCTGATACATGTCAATATTCATTTTTAAATACAAATGCAAAGTTAGAAGAGAACGGCACTTTCTAAACATGAGAAAGACAGTCTCTCAGACAGGAGCAGCCAATCCTCGTGCTTCATAGTGAGATGCAAGAGGCATTACGCCACGATAAGAATAGGCCAGGGGCTCAATCACATCTATCATTTAGTAACAACCCCCGACAAATTTTTATTTTGGAATCCGACAAAACAAATGACGTTCAAGGTCATCTGGCAGAATAGAAAATGGACAGCCTCAACTAAACCTGAAAATGTGGCAGAGCAAAGTAGGTAGGAGGTGAACTGCCAGAGCATAAAACACACTATATGGCTTTGGAAGTTACAAGACTGTGTTACTAGCATAGAAATACAAAGATCCAGAGACTAAACAGAGAGTCTGCAAATACGCCTCTGAATATAATGGGTATTTCAACACATGATAAGGGTGGAATTTCAAATTAGTAGGCAAAATAATGGTATCTGATACATGAGACTGAAAGAACTGGTTTACTATTGTACTTGTAGGGAAAACGAACCCTGAGAGAGCAGAAAAAAATTTTTATGACAATATTCTGACAAGTGGTAAATATCCTTATCTATAATAAAGGAGTGGAAAGAGATGGAATGTTAAAAAAATGGGCAAAGGATATGAACAGGTGAGCCACCGATGGCTTGTTTAATGTTTGTAAGACAAAACGAAAAAAACCTTGGATAATATTTGTAATCAAACATGAAAAAAAAAAACCCCAACTCCATCATCCTAGTTTCAAAACACTCATTTGAGATGAAGAGTTTTTTCTGTCTGATTGAAAAAGACCAAGAACCCTCACATGCTTTCACAGCACTCCTGCAGAACTTGTATAGTCTGACGCAGCAATCGCAAGACTTATCCTGAGAAGATAAACGGACAAGACTTAAACACAAGTATCAGGATATTCATAACACTGTCATTATAACATGAAAATGACTTACGTTAATAAGTATTGGTTAGGGAGGGAGAATCAAGAAGAAGGGGATATATATATAATTATATGGATATATATATAAAACTATGGCTGATTTGTGTTGTTGTATGGCAGGAAACAACACAACACTATAAAGCAATTATCTTTCAATTTAAAAAAAGTATTGGTTAAATAAATTATGGTAATTCATAAAATGGATGACTCACATGGTCATTTAAAATGGTTTATATCTCTGGACATCAAGAGCTATGTGGAACACATTGTTAAATAAAGACATTGCAAAATGGTGTCCTTGGAATAATCACATTTTGGTTTTTGGAAAAAGAAAGCTCCAAACGTCTGTCTCTGAGATACAAAGATACACACACACTCACACCTTTTATTCATGTGCTGGAAGGATATATCCCCAAATTTAACACTGAATCCGCTGTTTCTATGAAATGGGACAATATGTGATACTTTTTATTTTCAAAAAAACTTCTTTATATTTTTTGAAAAATATTCAACTGGCCAAAACAAGAAAACTACTGGGGAAAAGAAGAAGCTGATCTGGTCATGGAGGGATTAGGGAAGCTTTAGATTCATGTCCAAACATGTAGTGGGAAGAAGTGGGGGCAGCAGCCCAGCCACAGTTCCTGATGCCCTGAAGTGGGGTGGAGGTTACAATGGGGCAGTGTCTGGATTTACAGCCTCCAGCACCTCGAGCTTAGGCCTCCGCCCTGGCTACTGGCTCCCGTGCAGGAAGAAAAGCCCATCACAAGGCTGTCTCCAGCAAGGGGCACTCTGCACCTCACGGCCTGAAAATTCCTGCTCCGATTTACCATCTGACTTTCCAAGTCTCTCCTGAGTCCGTTTCCCCACTCCTCATGCAGACTGGTCTGCCCCAGACTTCCTGACTCACCTGGTCCATGTTTCTCCATTCCCCATTCTTGGCTGCTTCTAACTCATGACCCGGATGGTTGCTAGCTTCAATTTTCTCAGTGTCAGGCCTGACCATTTCAGTGTACTGCCTAAAAACCTCCAGTGGCTCCCGAAGTTCCAGGGACAAAAGCTGAAGCCTCTAACGTGGCACTGATGATGTAACACCTGGGCCGGCCTCCGCCTCCACCTCACTCACTGAGCAGGCTGCGTCCTAGCCATGGGGAACCATTTCCTGTTCCCAGACATGCCCTGCTCTCTGTGTGTGCCTTTATGCCTTTGCCTGAGTACTTTTCGCTCTCCTCTGAGACTTGCCAGCTGTTCCAGCTTGGGTCCAGCACAGCACCCTGCACAGCCCTTTGCCAGATACCCCCTGCCATCTGCCCCTTCTTGCACTTGTCTGCAAATCCAATGTAAAATCCCTGGCCCAAATAAGACATTTGATCTAGAGTCAAAATTCCCATCTTACCTGAGAATCCAAGTCTTCTCCTTTTAAGCAGAGGTTGGCATCAAGCACGTTGAGTCCCACCAGCAGACCAACAATCACTGTCCCTTCTTCCTCCATCATTAATGCCTCAGGCTCATAGAACTCACTGAAAGAGATGGAGAACACAGGCACACCTTCACCACCCTTCTCCTGGACCCATCCTGCCTTCTCACCTCTTAGCTCGTGGCCTGGCTCCAGTTTCACCAGGAGCCAGAGGCTGCCTTGTGTGATGCCCTTCTGCCTTTTACTCCCTCTCACTTTAAGTTCTGTGATCTCTTCTCTGGCCTCTCCTTTCTTCCTGGGGCTTAGAGTGGACCCCTCCTACCTCTGGTTGCAGGTTAACTTCTCTGGTTGGACCCTGGACCCCAGCTCTTCTCATTAGGCCACCTGGCCGCTTCTTTCATCTTCCAATGGAACTACTTCTACACTCACATTCATGTCAACAGGAAGTGCAATCCTGCAACCTCCAACCCCCGCACCCCCACCCCGACCCGGAACAACACTCTTCCCTCCCTCCCGCGTCCCGGGGAACACTGCCTGCTTTGACTCCCTTTCCTCCCAGTCCCCCTGGCCACCCGTAGTGAGGCTCCATCCGTCACTGCTCTGGTCACCGGTGATTAGCTAATATACCAGCGTGTGTGTGAGTGCATAAGAACTTGCTATCCTCAGAATTAGTTATTTATTTATTTATTATCGTTTTATTTTTGGCCGTGAGCCACGTGGGATCTTAGTTCCCAGGCCAGCGGCGGAAGCTGTGCCCTCTACAGTGGAAGTGTGGAGTCTTCACCACTGGACCAGGAGGGCAGTCCCAGAACTAGTTGTTAGAACAAAATTCGTACCTCAAAGTTATTCAGTACAACGGTCAGAGAAGAGTACAAGGTATGTAAATTATTTGAAATCAGTATTTATCATGAAAACATTTGTTCAGTAATAAGCCATGACTTGAAAACAATCGAAAATTTTGGGTGATAGGCCATACTGTAAAAGATATTTTTATTTCAGTTAGATAAGAGCATTACCTCTATAAAGATTTTTTCCTCATAAATTCTCATATCATAGAGAAAATTCCTCTTACACTGATTTCTTTTGTCTATAAAGTTATAAATATAAAAAATGAACCCAGTCATAAATTTCAGAGATAGTTCATCTTTACTGATGCCAAGAGTTATAAAAGTTTACAAACTGAATATGGAATCCTAAACTAGGTAATCTAGGTATGTTCTCTTATAAAAAGCAGGGTTTTATAATTTAAAATTGCCCATTGAATCTAGCTCAAGTCATTTTCCTCCTATTATCACCCAATCAAATACTATTTTGTTGAAACTTAATGGAGTATGCTGTCAGTTACCTGATCTTAGGTATTTTTGAAGAATTAGCTTCAAAATGAAAACATGAATCTTCATTCATAAAGATTTCAGATATCAGTGCTCAAAAAATAAAATTCTGCTATTTTAAAAGTAAGCCACAGAATAATTACACTTCATAATCATCAGAATAAAAACTGTACAGGCTTGTTCAGGTTTTTGCATTAACATCTTACAGAGAAACATGAATGAACCATTTGGCCAAGTCAATACATTCTTATTTTAATTCCTAATGATGTACAAAACTATGTCCTAATTATGAAGCAAAAACTAAGCGAAGATAGGTGATGAAATACCTCAAGAGATTTCTATTGTCTACAAGCACTTTCAGATAATCTGCCAGTTTCTTCTGCATAAGTGCAAGATAAAGCCAAGCTCTGCCCCTTCCCACAGCCGTCCTGTAATTCAAACAGAGGGTCAGACTATTAAAGCATTACAACAATAAAAACAAAGGGAAAAAAAGCCAACTTAGCCAAGGGGAAATATATTCACACACACACACACACCATACATACGCTTGTGAATGTAAAGCTGCCCTGGGAGTTGCAGAAACACTCTGGGAAGGCTGAGGAAATGGCTCACTGCATTTTTTTTTCAGGACTATTTGAAGTCTATATCATAGGCATATATTTCCCTCCCTCCCTCCCCCTCAAAAAAAAAAAAAAACACACACACAACAAAAGCAGCAAAATATTTAAGCCAGAAACATCTGATTTCTGGAACAAATACAATTAGATAAAACTTTGCATGTATTCATAAATTTCACAGGAAGCCAGGAAATACCAGGTTAGATTGTATCATGGATAAACATTCTTTCAAAAGATGAATATAGAATACAGTTATTAAAGTACTGAACTCACAAGATTTCTAAGGCATTAGCTTGAAATTTATTACATCGTTTATTTTGGACACAGTAAAATACACATATAATATGAAGTTTACCACCTCATCCATTTTTAAGTGTACTGTTTAGTACTGTTAGGCACATTCACGTGGTTGTGCAACCAGTCTCAAAGGTGCAATTTTGATAAGATCTGTTTTAAAAGAAGAAAAAAAAAAGCCTCCCAAATATAGACCTAGCACTATTTAAGGAAAAAAAAAGACACTGTTCTAAGCAGAGTATCAAAGGGCTAGAAGGCACCCAACTTAAGATAAAAGGCTTTGGATTCCCCCCACCTTTCAATAAATGATGTGAAGTTAGAGTAAAAGAAGAAAAGAAATAGGAAAAATGCACACTGACATGTCCTGCTTGGTGGGAGTACAGACTGGCACAGTTCTTCCAGCAGGCAATTTAATGCCAGCAGGTTATCAAAGTTCTGCATCTAGCAACGGAAGGAAGTAACTGAGGATGTACACAAAGTTGTGTGTTGGGTTTGGTCAGCACTGCAAGTTTGGACAATGAGGATTTGAAGACAACCACAAAGCCCAGAGTGGGAGGGGCTAAACAACAACACACACACAACAAAAGCAGCAAAATATTTAAGCCAGAAACATCTGATTTCTGGAACAAATACAATTAGATAAAACTTTGCATGTATTCATAAATTTCACAGGAAGCCAGGAAATACCAGGTTAGATTGTATCATGGATAAACATTCTTTCAAAAGATGAATATAGAATACAGTTATTAAAGTACTGAACTCACAAGATTTCTAAGGCATTAGCTTGAAATTTATTACATCGTTTATTTTGGACACAGTAAAATACACATATAATATGAAGTTTACCACCTCATCCATTTTTAAGTGTACTGTTTAGTACTGTTAGGCACATTCACGTGGTTGTGCAACCAGTCTCAAAGGTGCAATTTTGATAAGATCTGTTTTAAAAGAAGAAAAAAAAAAGCCTCCCAAATATAGACCTAGCACTATTTAAGGAAAAAAAAAGACACTGTTCTAAGCAGAGTATCAAAGGGCTAGAAGGCACCCAACTTAAGATAAAAGGCTTTGGATTCCCCCCACCTTTCAATAAATGATGTGAAGTTAGAGTAAAAGAAGAAAAGAAATAGGAAAAATGCACACTGACATGTCCTGCTTGGTGGGAGTACAGACTGGCACAGTTCTTCCAGCAGGCAATTTAATGCCAGCAGGTTATCAAAGTTCTGCATCTAGCAACGGAAGGAAGTAACTGAGGATGTACACAAAGTTGTGTGTTGGGTTTGGTCAGCACTGCAAGTTTGGACAATGAGGATTTGAAGACAACCACAAAGCCCAGAGTGGGAGGGGCTAAACAACAGAATGCTATGTGCTTACTTCAAAAACAAAGTTGTGGATGAATATTTAATATGGAAAAAGGTTTAACGTTTACTTGAAATGGGAAAAAAGCTATAGGATGTACAGTGTAATACTTGGTGTTTTCCCCAGTTCTCCTTCTCTGTTCATTAATATACTGCTCCTGGTTCAGGTTCACTTCCCAAACATTTTTCTGCACTGGAAATAAATGTTCTTATTTTTCTTCTCTTCTTCCAAAAATATTAGTATGCTGCATATGCCATTTGCTGAATATCTGTCGTTTTGCCATTCTTTCTGTACACAGGGGATTTCCTGTTCATGTTTTCATAGCTTTGGGGTGTTTCACTACTGGACTGTGCCCTGACTCATTTACCTAGCTTTTAATCTAGGCCATTTCTAATCTTCTGCTGTTATAGATCATGCTGCTACAGATATTTCTATACGTGTGTCATTTTCACATGTTAGGTCTACGAGATAAAACCCCGAGAAGCAGAATTACTGGGTCAAGAGGGAGATGCGCGGATGGTTTCCGTGGTTAGTGCCAAACTGTCTTCCATGAGGAGTGCAATAGTGATGCCAGTGGGGGAGGCAAAGGCGAATTAAAATAGAATCTTCCCTGTCTGTCTGACTTTGCACTGAAAGGATCTACAAGGATGTTGACCAAGATATTAATTGTAGTTTTGTTTTTTCTGAGTAGTAAGCTAATAGAAGCATCTTATTTGCTTGTTCTTATTTTCTACTTAAAAATTATATAAGAAAAAAGACTTTTTAATTTCCAAAAAAGGAGAGAACCTTGTCTGTTGTCTGGGTTTAAATGCCAATATGTGAAATCGTATTCATTGTATGACAGTATGTTTAATCATGAACCATGATATGAAAACAATGAAAAGTTCTAGGTACTGGGCCACACTGTAAAAGACATTTTTATCTCAATTAGACAAGGAAATTAAACTCCAGAGAGAGGCCTCTCAGGACTCAAAGTCCGTCCTGCAAGTTTCAAACTACCTCAGAGCAAACAGTCTCTACTCTCCAAAAAATACTAATCATAACTTCCAAAATACTGTAGAAATTTTAGAACTTTTGTTTCTGTTTAATGGAAAGTAAAAACACCGCAGCTCTTTATGGAGCAAAGCCAGTAGTCTTTTCTCACATGGCTCCCAAAAGGCTACTACTCCAGAGGCATCAAGATGAGGGAGCTACTCTGTATGTCCTTTTTGGCAGACAAAGGGAGGATTTTGATACTTAAAACTAGTTACTTGTTTAGCATCCACAGTGTTAATAAGGGAACAAAGCAGCGAGTTCAGCTGAAAAGAAGCTCTTTGCTAGCATGACAAGACTTCAGAAATGCCCCTGTGCCCAAGTGCAAGCAGATGCCAGAGTGCAGGCGAAGGCAGAACCCTGCTCCATCCAATCAGACCACCTAAGGACAGGGTCTCTGGAGGGACTGAGCTGGCTGGAAGGGATGGACAGCAGGACCACACACAGAACAACTGAAGAAGCAAGGCAGATGGGGGAGGCTCCTGAAAGTGAAAAGTAGAAGGACTAGTTGCACAGTCATGTCCAACTCTTTGCGACCCCATGGATTGTAGTCTGCCCATGCAATTTTCCAGGCAAGAATACTGAGATGGTATCTGTTTCCTTCTCCAGCGGATCTTCCCACCCAGGGATCGACCCCCCATCTCCTGCATCGCAGGCAGGTTCTTTACCATCTGAGCCACCAGGGAGGCCCAGCAAGATCACGGCTGGTGGGGGTGGCGGGGTGGGGTGGTGTCACCAAATAACTATATGGAAGTTTGTCACCTGCTACAGGCTTTCACCTTAGGTGGCACAGGCCCACAGGGCTGAACCCAGGTCAGAGACAGAAGGCTTAAATCCTCAGCAGCAAATGAGTTTAGCAAGATGCAGAGGGTTTCGGAGGCCAGGAGACCTGTGTTCTCTTCCTGGTTCCACCACTCAGTTGCCAAAGGACCTTAGGCAAGTTACTTAACCGCTCTGAGTCTCAGTTTCTGCACTTGCAGATGGGAACACCAACAGCTTAGCGCCTAAGGATTTGGGGAGGATGAAATGAAATAATGAAGTGCTAAGGCATTGTCCTTAGCACAATGCCTGGCACTTGGCAGGCCTTAGTCAGTCATGGGGCTAATGTAATTACCCTGAAGTGGAATGGGCTGGCTCTGCAGGAGAAGGTCAAAGAGAGCCTGGACAGTTAGGTTCCTTGTGGAAGACTCTGCAGGGGGCTCTTGTATCGACCCCAAGATCTCCTTCTCCTCCTGGAACTGCTCTTGCAGTGACAATACTTTTTTCATTACAGAACCTTGTATGACAAGCAGGAATCACAGTCCTCATTTTAAAGGAAAGGAAACTGAGGCTCAGAATGGGGCAAATTTTGCTCAAGTTTATGTGGAGATTGAGCAGCAGAACCAAGACTAAAGTCTAAGTAAAGCGTGGCTGGTGCTACAGTTTGTTCTAAATTAGAAGATGCTTTATTAGCAAGGAATTGAGAAATGGATAAATACAAGGGAGTTTTTTTAAAAAAAAAAACATTAAATTGATGTAACTACTTCTCACTCACTTTAATTCTGGTAGATTTCTGACACTAGTGGCTATATCTGATGCTTCTGGACAAAGTTTCTCCACCAGCTCCAAAGGACCAAAGAAAGATTTATTTTGGCCAATAAAACTCTTCTTAACTAAAAGGGAAAACAGAAGTATTATTCATAAGAACAGTTTGCAAAACGTCTTCAGGGGCCCTCAGTCTCTCTCCCAAAAGCCAAATGAAAGCTACGGAGCTGCACTGCTTACTCCTTCTGGTTCAGTCTTGGGGACTGGGCGAAGCCAAGTACCAAAGGAGCTCTCCCTGCTTCTGATGACAGGGTTTCTCTGTCATACCCATTATGCTCCCTCAAGTATTTATTGCCCACAAAATTGAACAAGTGCTCAAATAATCGTCTATGAAATCCTTGCCCTTTCTCCCTCTTATCTGATGCCAAAGTCAATTCTTGATTGACTTTGTCAAATCATCATCACCATACCTCATCTGAACTGCTGCAATAACCTCCTAATGGGTTTCCTTGCTCCTAATATTGTTACCACCCCACCTTTCTAATCTGTTCTCCACATAGGTGAAAGTTGTTTTTTTTTTTCATGTAGGTTAGATCTTATTTTTCCATGGCTGAAAATCCTCCAAATACTCATGAAATAAAATCCAACTCCTAACTTGACCTTTAAAGGCAGACGTGATCCGGCCCATCCCAACTACCCTGACCTCCTCTCCTCCTGCTTGGCATGCCTCACTTACCTGGTGTCTTTCTCAAACCAAGGTTGGTCCCACTCAAGACCTCTGCACCTGTTTTGTTTTTCTAGAAAGGCTCTTGTCCCAAACCTTTGCATAGTTGACTCCTTCTTTCCTTTAGCTCTTGGCTCACATTTCACTCCCCAGAAAGACCTTCCCCCTTAACCCTAACTGGAAGGATTTTCCCCTGATTCTCTGTCTTTTAACCAATCTTGCATTCCTGAATTAGTAGCATTTTGCAACTATTTTGCTTCTGAATTTGTTGTCTTATCTCCTCTCTAGAACTGTGCTGTCCAAGGTAGCCACTAGTCACAAGTGGCAGTGAAATGTAGCCAGTGCAATTGAGATGTGCTGTAAGTGTAAAATACACAGTGGATCTTTAAGCCTCACTTTAAAAAAGAATCTAAAATATCTCACTAATAAGGTTTATACTGACTATATATGTCAAAATGATACTATTTTGGCTATATTGGGTTCAAAAAAAATAAATTACTAAAACTTCATGCGTTTCTTTATGCTTTTTAAAAACGTGGCTACTGGGATATCAGAAATTACACATGTGGCTTGCATGGCATTTCTATTGGACCGCGCCGCTCTAGAATGTCATGTCTTGTGGGCAGGGATCTTTTTTGTTTTGTGCACAGCTGTTATCCCAGCACCCAGAACAATGTTTGGCATTGAAGATGCTGAGTGAAGTTAGCCTGAATTTTCACGCCCCCGAAGCCCCCCGCCCCACCGCCGCGGCTCACCTCTCAGCCCATGTTTGAGGCAATGCTCCAGCACTACAAAGAACTGCTGCAGAGGGGCATGATCTGCATCCAGGCTGCGGCCCAGGCTCAGGGCAGACTGGAGCAAGACCTTGTGCTGAGTTTCATCATGTGCATCAGATTGACACGCTCCTCCATCATCTGGCACTTGGAAGCTGTAGAGTGGAAGCAGGGACAGCTTCGTTAGTGCACTGAATGTAGTCCCGGGTGAGGCTAGACCTGTCGGCTGGTCTGCTCACGTGCGGATTAAGTGGAATTCTCAGCCAACTGGCCCCTAACCCCGGGAGGTCACAGGCTCACCGGGCGGCTGAGGCCGTGGGTCAGTCTCTGAAGGCTTCTCCCAGGTAGCTCCGCGCGTTGCTACGGCGACGGCCCTATCAGCGCTCACTGCGATTGGTGTCTCCCACGCCCTTATTCCATTTTTGACCAATGGAACGATGCATACTCCAGAAAGCCTTGCCCTAAGCTTGAAGGCTCGCTGGGAAAGTGATCTACCCCCTCTCGCTCCTATTGGAGGAGTCCAGCTCGAGGCCACGCCCCCAGAACGCGCGGGCGCCATTTTGACTTCTCTGCCCGAAGGAAGTAGCGGCTTCCGGGCTTGCTTGGGGTGTGTGTTTTGTCTGTGAGTGCCACCCAGAGCATTCGGGGAAGCATTCATTCCTTGGTACAGGGCTCAAATTCTCTTTCCCTGTCTTTCGTACATGATTAGTGGACTGTTAGTTTCACAGTTCTTTTGTAAGGTAAAACTGTTAGAATAAAATGCAAGCACTATAAACTGGCTCAATTACTAAAAGTTCGATCATTCAAGGTTTTTTTTTAATCTTTTATTACTATTATAAATAATTATAAAATATAATGTGCTATGAAGTTTCTTTGCATTAATTGTATTTACACCTGATAACCACTGGAGTTCAGCAATCTTTCATTAGATTATTTTTCATTTTGTTAGGTCAGATTTCAGTCCTCCATCTCTGTTCACGGGGCTCTCCAGGCAAGAATACTGGAGTGGACCTCCATTTTCTTCTCCAGGGCATCTTCCAAACCCAGGGATCCAAGGCATTGGCATGCGAATTCTTTACCACTGAGCCAAGAGGCAAGGTCATTTAATATGTAAAAAGTATAAAGGTAAAACAAAATTTTG
>SJYC01132951.1:0-17271 GCA_006408675.1 Madoqua kirkii
GATCTTGAAATAATTCCATTCCTTTGGTGTGAAAGTTTACAATATTCCTTGATAGAATATAGTTACTATGAATTATAAAAAATGTCTATAAATTTTATCTATACATATGTTTTATATATGTAAATATATGCACTATGCTGTGCTGTGCTTAGTTGCTCAGTCATGTCTGACTCTTTGCAACCCCGTGAACTGTAGCCCCCCATGCTCCTCTGTTCATGGGATTGATTCTCCAGGCAAGAATACTGGAGTCGGTTGCCATGCCCTCTGCCAGGGGATATTCCCAACCCAGAGATTGAACCAGGTCTTGTTCATTGCAAACAGATTCCTTATCGTCTGAGCCACCAGGGAGACAAAATATATACACATATGTAGTGAAACTTCACGTTGTTCTAAACACTGCAACAAGATTATTTCACCTTTATTATATTGCTTTTATTATATTTCTCTTTATGATATAGTCTGTTGAGATTTTTTTCTCAGATTTTCTTTCCCAGTCAAGTATTTTAAGACTCCATCTGGTATATAAACCTTAAACCACACAGAGCTATATGTCATTTATAATTCAATGGAACTAGAAGGAAAAAAATCCATTTGGTGTATACTTTTAAGAATGCATCAGGTATATGCTTTCTTTATCTCTAGACATTAAAAACTATTTCTGTGAATTTTTTGCACCCCTTATAATGTCCTTTTGTATGGCTGAGACTAACTTTTTACCTCATCCTCTCCTGTTTTCCCATCCTCTTTCATCTATTTCCCTCTACATATTTCCGTGAAGTTTTTGCTTGATCCTCCTACTCCTGCCACTTACTATTAATATATAAGCTTCTCTGTTTTGTTTTTCCAGACTCTGATATTAGGATATGAAACCTTTTTTCAGTTGGATTCCTTTTGCTTTTTATCTGTTTTTCTCCCTCTACAGTAGTTTCTTGGCAAAATAAAAGGGTATGTGAGTTTTCTCTTTATCTTCTGCTATTTGATGTTTTTTCCCCCACTTTCTAGATACTATTCTTAGTTTATTTGCTTACTTCTTTTAACTTTGCTCTAAAATTGTTTCTAAAAATACTTTAGTGGGAAATTCCCTAGTGGTCCAGTGGTTTAGGTTTTCACTGCCAAGGGCTAGGTTCGATCCCTGATCAGGGAACTAGGTTCCCGCAAGCTGTGAGGCATAGTCAAAAGACAAAAATACTTCAGTGGTTACAACTAATCTTTTTGCTGCTTTTTTCTTCCCTTTCTTATCCTTTTTGTTACTGTACAGTATCAATATATATCTAGTAAAAATTGATAAATGTGTAGAAAGGTCTGTGCTGAATCTTTGCCTGTTATAATTGAATCAAGTTAAACATTTTTAAAAGTGTATATTCATTTATTTCAAGAACTGTATATGTCTGTGTCAGATACAAGTAAGTACTAATTAAATATATTTGACAAACTGGTGAAATTTTCAGTCTTTGATATTATACTTTATATATTTTAAGTCATAACTTTAATTTCAAGATTAATTTTGCCATGTTTATAAGTCATTGCTGTATTTGTTCTGTGGAGTTAAGGTTTTATACTTCAACTGTAGACAATGCTGAGCTAGTGACATGACGTGCTCACCAGCAAACCAGGAAGATAGCTGATGTAACACCTGGGAAGACCAGCTGGTACTTCCTGGGTTTGAGCTTCTTCCTCATTTAATGAAATGAAGAAATTAAAATACATTTGCATACTTTAATATTTGTGATACATTTAATACTTGCATTATAAACCTTGTAGCTATAATGTTTCCCAGAATGTTCTCATTTGCTTTTTAAGCCCCCTTGTAATCTTTAATGGCATTAATATTTTGTGGATTCTTGGACTGATTCCTTATGCCTTGAATTACCAAATTATATTTGTATATTTTTCATTTTCTTCATGTTTTAGAAGTATCTTTTTTTTTTGTCTAGTCACCAATACTTCATATTTATTTGAGTTACTTCAGTAACTTTAGCATCCTCTGTTTATACTTAGAGTAATTCTTAAATAATGATTAAGAATAATCCTTGAATAATGATTCCACCAGCAATGATACGGTGTTTTGCCATAAGTAATATGTTGAAACTAAAACGTGCCAAGGAATTGCATCTTTTTTGGTCTAAAACTAAGTAAATTATTATTCTCTATTGATGTTTAAAGCAGCCTTAGTGAAGTTTGCTTCAGACAGTGAGACCCTAACTTTGAACATTCCTTCATGCCTTTCTCACTCAGGTTTCTAGGACATCGGGTAACTAAAATTAGGCATACCTTGACCTAATTTCAGGGCCCCCAGTCTACAAACAGCCAACAGATAGTGCTTGGGTATGTGGATTTGGAGCCAAGTGTAGACTGTGGGTTAAATGATACGCTGGATTTTCAGCAGTGGACCTTTAGTTGACCACACATATTTCGCTGGTACCCTGTCCCCATACCGCCCCCTGCCCCACCCTGCCACCACCACCACTTAGTTTTTCTTTTAAATTTCCCTTGGAAATACTACTGTGGCTCAGTTAGACTCGAAACTAATATAGTAACTACCTTGCAATCCTATTTCCCAGAGGAGTTTGCCCTTGCTTTGTATGTATTTACTTTGTTTTCAGTGTTTAAGCTTTTGTCTTAGGTTTCTTAACACTTAAATTGAAATTTCTAATAGTGATCTTAATCTGGTTTTTCCTTTGATGTTTCTTCCCTAGGTAAATCATTTTGCGTGGTATCTTATGCTTCTCTTCTTTCCCCAAGTTATCCACACCCCATTATTTTTTTATATTTCTTCTAGCTTACATCTCTCTCTACAATCAGACTTATGGTTTAGTTGCACTGTAAATTCTCACAGTCTTCCCAATGCAAAATGATATGCCTAGCATCTTTCTCTATTTACATGTAGCAACAAAGTACATATAGTTTAGTGTTTCATTATTAATAGTAAAATCCATCTTCCATGATACCACGTATGAAACATAGTTATCAAATTGGCCATAGGTAGTCAGAAAAATGTTGAAAGGTGTTTCTTACTCAACTTCTTAGTTGTAGTAGGACTTTAAAAACATCCCACAAGATATATTTAGTACTATACAAGTATTTCAGGTGTTCTTGTTAAATTGCTTTAAATTAAACTGAGTATAATCTAAATAGCTTTTTCTGCAGAACAGCTTCTATAATGTATCTGCTAGCACTGCCATTGGGACACATATGTAGTGATAATTTGGTACTCACAGGTTTTTTAATTAAAGAAACAACTGTAAATATTTATCTTTCTCAGAATAGGAAGTTAAAGTCATATTTACTTATGCTTATACTTTCTTGGCTTTATTTGGCACAATATAGTGAATAAACCCTAAATGTTTGCTAATATATGAAAGCTTCCAGTGATAGCCCTTGAGGCATATGCAAGAATCCAGCCAACTGCAGACAGAGTTAGAGGAACAGTTCACAAAGACTGCCCTTACTTCTGATACTAGTTGCGAGGTTGGAAGATTCCTGGAACCATTCTCAGGTTCAATAATTTGCCACGAAACTTCACAGAACTAATTGGAAACTATTACATTGACATTTACAGTTTATTATAAGGAGAGAGTTCAGATTAAAATCAGCCAGGGGAAAAGTGCATAGGGTAGAGTCTGGCAAAGGTACCAAAGACTGAACTTTTGTCTTCCCCTCCCTGAGGAGTCATGGACAAGTTACTTTCCTAGCATCTGTTTGTGTCAGTACTCACAGAGTATTGCCAACCAAGGCAGCTCACTAGAGCCTTGGTGCCCAGAATTTTTATTGAGGCTCCATCACATACTGCCTATCTGGACTTCACAAAACTAATTGGAAACTATTACATTGACATTTACAGTTTATTATAAGGAGAGAGTTCAGATTAAAATCAGCCAGGGGAAAAGTGCATAGGGTAGAGTCTGGCAAAGGTACCAAAGACTGAACTTTTGTCTTCCCCTCCCTGAGGAGTCATGGACAAGTTACTTTCCTAGCATCTGTTTGTGTCAGTACTCACAGAGTATTGCCAACCAAGGCAGCTCACTAGAGCCTTGGTGCCCAGAATTTTTATTGAGGCTCCATCACATACTGCCTATCTGGCTGGCCTTTACTTGCCAACCCTTCTGGAGTAAGAAGTGATAACCACATATCCTAGAGTCTCCAGGAAAACAGTGATACTCCTATTGAGGTATGAAATTCCAAAGTCCTATAGATTGTCTTCCAGGGCAAAATCAGGCTACTGGGAGAGGATCTCTTTGGGTAAGATTAACTCCTCACTGTACAAGGTACCATCTGCAAATTTAGTAACATACTTTTGGAGATTTTAACCCTTTATTTGAATCTGCATCTAAACATACACAAAAGCTTTTTTCAAGAAAGTGTTGTACATTTCTGTTCAGTGCAATGGTAAGCTTTCATTATAATTTTCATTATTATATCCTTCATGAATATCTCTCTCTCTTCATTTTTTGTTTCTACTTAGCAACCCCTATACCCTGTCTTGTACTTCCTATTTTAAGCTAATTTAATGTTAAAGAATCCTTAGTTTTTAGATACCTGCATTTCACTGGTTATTTCTGATGAATAACAACTTATGGCTTATTTTCTCCATGTAGCTCTTTAATCTACTAAACACTTTTCAAACATTTTGTCACAATTAACCAAGTCTTTGAGGAATATTTTCCTCCCATTTTCCAAGTGGAGAAATTGGGCCATAAAATTTTTTCTTCAAGACCAAATTAGTTGTAAGGTTAGTTTTTCTGTTCTGCTTAAATTCTGCAAATGACGTACTTAACTTGCTGAAACCAATTTTGTTATGTTCAAGCCTCAATGATTTTCTGATCACAAGATATCTGAAAGAAAGCTTTAACTACATTTTTAGATATATAAGGTATATGTAGAAAGGGTAAGTTTTGTTGTAGATGTATCTTGGTCTACTTCATTAATTCAATATTCTACTGTAGCAGAATAAATGAAATGCTACTTTGAATAGAAATGGTTAAATTTGGACACTAACATTGCTCTTTCCTCATTACTGTTACATTCTGCACTGCCGTCTTAGGATGTCAACCATGGATTAACTGAGGTAAGTTTGGTGTAATAAAGTCTCCTGTTCAGAGTAAGATATACTCTGTGTTGTCTTAAGTGATTGGAGATCCCAAGCTTCCTCTTTTTTGTGACTGTAAAACATATATATATGTATATATGAATGAGTGTATAGAACTTTTACATTTAACATTTCAGAGGAATTTTCTGAAGAAAATTAGACCCTTTTTTCTTTAGTTAACATTACACCTATATGATGCCTTTCAACAATGTTTGTTTTAAAATATTTCCTATCCTCTTAAAATCTTTCAGAGTAAAATTTAAGTGTCCTCAGAATACAAAAAAAAGCAAACTTGTAAAATTTAACAAAGGCCTACACAGAAGGCAGAAAATATTTTATGTTAGAGAAGTAGAATTATCTTCAGTTTTTAAACTGATAATTGATATTCAACATGGTCATAAAATTGAATAAACTTTCAAGGTTTTAGCATTTTGGCTTACATAATCAACAATCCTGAACCATCTTTTTTTTTAACACTTGGGAATTTTGTATTATACTTCTGTTATAGACATTAGGTTTTGTTGTTTACTTCGCTTTTTTCCCCCAGCACTTGAATCAGTGACATATTTAGAATTAGCTTTAAATCATAGTCCCAACATTGTTTGCTTCCTCATCCTCAAATAGAAGCAGCATATAGAATTAGGAAATCAAAAGAGTGCTGGGGCTGATGAGGACTTTAGAAATTGTCTCAGTCTTCTAGTTTCAGAGTAGTGAAAAGACTAGAAAAGTCATCAATAGCTGGTTAGTGACACAAATACAGGGTGGAGGGTAAAATTGTCATATGAAAAATAGCCAAGAATGATAACTTACTTGCATGTTGTCTTACATGTTGAGAACAGCAAATTGATAATCTTGTCTTCTGTGTGGATTAGGCACTATTGAATTACTTCATTTTTTTTTGATGGCCATAGTTAAAAGAGGCCTGGACAAATTGAAATATATTTAAAAGATGGCAGTTGGGATGAAGTAGAGCTGGAAACTGTGTTATTTTTCAGGATGGTTGGAAAAACTGGGCATATTTAGTGAGGAAAAAAGACAACTTAGGGAGAACATGGAAGCATGAAGTCTCTAAATCATATAAACTTCCCTACAGGGGCAGAATGAAGAGTGAAATACAAAACAAAGTGATATGTAGAAGTGCAGATTCAGATTTAATATAAAAAGCATTCTAAGAACTTGAAGAGAGGCTTTATGGTGTCTTAAGTCTTCACTGGAAGCCTTATAAGGAGAAGGGACTCTGTGTCAGAACTAGCACAAAAATTTTGCTTTGTTGGATACATGGTAAAATACATCCTCTAGCTGATCTATGACTGGCAGTTCATAGCTCTTTGTATTTTTCTGACCTATTAAAAACTTGGCAGGCAATCACTATTTAATCTGCTAGGATAAATAATAAGGTGACAAATATCTGATAATGGTAATAAAAGATCAACTATTATTGATCAGTTTTGTAGGTTGACAGAAAATAATAGTACTAATCATGCTTATTTTGTATGTTGAATGAACAAATTTTGGGGCTTACAATAATGTTGGCACACTATGGCATGCAGTAAACATCTGTTGAATGAATAAGTAGATTGCTTGTCATTGGCCTCAGTTGCTAGAGTAGCCCTAGCATATAAGAACTGAGTACTGTGTTTAACAGAGGAGCCCCAAATTTAGAATAAATTGCCAATCTGGTTCACTGAAACTTCGAGTTTAATATAGGTTAAGCAAAAGATACCTGTAATTTACAATTTTATGGGTTCCTAAGTATACAATTCTCTCCCCAAATTGGGAATTAGGGTTCTTTATTCCAGTGCTTCATCTAATTATCAGTATAATTCCTGGATGACACAAAGCAAATAAACCAAGAATATGATCAACTTTACACAAGAAATGACAGTACCTACAAGAAATATGCATAAACCAGTTTGTACTAATAAGCTATTTTTTTATTTCCAGTTGGCAGATATCCCTGTTACAATCTGCACATATCCATTTGTATTTGACGCCCAAGCAAAAACTACTCTGTTACAAACAGATGCGGTCTTACAGATGCAGGTAAAATGTTGTATAGTACTAGACTAGTTTAACTTGAGAGTAGTTTTTTAATTGTCTCTGTGGTGTTTTCTTAATATTTGAAATGTCTTTGGGGATACTTTTTACCTTTGTAGTCTGTCTTTTGCAAAGGTAAATTCTTTTACCGAATTATGTTTACTACCTATAAGACTGTTGGATGTGAATTGTGCATTCTTATAAGGGATACTTTCAGTTCAGTTCAGTCGCTCAGTCGTATCCGACTCTTTGTGACCCCATGAATCGCAGCACGCCAGGCCTCCCTGTTCTTCACCATCTCTCGGAGTTCACTCAGACTCACGTCCATTGAGTCTGTGATGCTATCTAGCCATCTCATCTTCGGTCGTCCCCTTCTCCTCCTACCCTCAATCCCTCCCAGCATCAGAGTCTTTTCCAGTGAGTCAACTCTTCCCATGAGGTGGCCAAAGTACTGAAGTTTCAGCTTTAGCATCATTCCTTCCAAAGAAATCCCAGGGTTTATCTCCTTCAGAATGGACTGGTTGGATCTCCTTGCAGTCCAAGGGATACTTGAATATATTTAAAAGGAAATGGAATAATATATATAGGATATAAGGAAATAGAGTTTAGATTTTTATCATTTTATATTTTAAAATGCTATAATCTTTCATCACAGAAGTATGTAGCCTTTATAAACAGTTTGATTTGTTTCCTTGATAAAATGTTGGTTTGTTTCAAATTTTGTGTTATACATTATATTGTATTATATATTCCCTACTTATGTACTTAAGTACAGGTATTTAGAAGATGAAAGTGAGTGGAGATGAGATGATGTTAAAGTAAGAGGCATTTGACCACGTGTTGGGAGTAGGGTATAAAATTTCTGTAAAGAATGTTTTAATAATAATAAGGTGTTTTCTTGAGGTTGGCTGTCTCCTCTTTGCTCTTTTCCTCCCCCCACTTACGTTGAGTATTTTTCCTTTATAATGAGAATTTTAAAAACTAGTTTACATTGTGAATATGAAGGAATGCAATAGTTTTACTTTACCTTTTGAACTTGTAAATTAAAAAGGTTTTGAGTTTTTTCCTCTGATAAAGAATATCAGACTATAGAGGCTGAGGACTAAGAAAGGATGAGATGAGACCTTGGGTACTTAATATTCTAAAAATGCTTTTAAAAATTACCCCTGTCCCAGTTTTGTTAGCAGTTTTTAATACCTTTAAAATAAATGCATTTGATATTCTAAATTCTTCCATAATTTTAAACAATAAATAATACAAGGAGGAATTTTAGAGCTGCACTTATTTCTGTTTTAATCAATGGAAAAAATACGTATTTTTGCAAGGTTCTATGCTAGCAGTTGGATTGCTAGTTTTTTTTAGCAGTCTTTGTTAAAACAATTACTTGGTGCTTTCAACGTAGGATATTTCATTTAGGAACAAGAACACAAAGAAGATCACAGGAAAAAAAAATAAAAGCTTTAAATTGGTAAAAGCCAAATTTTGGAGTGTGAGCACAATAGACGATCACTTGAGCTTCCCTGGTGGCTCAGCAGTAAAGAATCTACCTGCAGTGCAGGGTCCTGGGTCTGGAGGATGCCTTAGAAAAGGGAATAGCAACCCACTGCAGTATTCTTGCCTGGGGAATCCCATGCAGAGAGGAACCGGGTGGGCTGCCGAAGAGTCAGACAGAACTTAGAGATTAATAACAACAATGTGGTGATCAATCTGCTAGATGACTTTCTGTAAACTTTTTAGTTGACCAGGCTGTTTCTTATTCTATGGAAAGGTATGTTTTAATGCTGTTTTCTTTTTCTCCATGCTCTCCATCCTAGTTATTTTTTGAGAGACAACAGTGTTCAGATTTATCATTATTATTATAGTTCCATGCTTATTTAATGGTATCATCAGATATACATTACTACAAAAGTTTCAGAAGGATACTTTTTCCCTCAGAATACAGTTTGTTAAGCTCTGATGCTATATTAAATATTGTGTTAGATGCTATGTGAATTCAATAATATAGGAATTTGTTGTTTTTATTGTTCAGTTCCTATGTCGTGCTCAACTCTTCACAATCTTATGGGCTGTGGATAGCTATAAATAAGTAGAAGTTAGCTTATCAAGTCATAGTAGCTTCTTCATAGCATTGTTGTTAAATGTTTAACTTTTATTTTCTAGATGGCTATTGACCAGGCCCACAGACAGAATGTCTCCTCTCTTTTTCTCCCAGTGATTGAATCTGTGAACCCTTGCTTAATTCTAGTGGTACGTAGGGAAAATATTGTAGGAGATGCAATGGAAGTCCTTAGGAAAACAAAAAATATAGACTACAAAAAGCCACTCAAGGTAATTGAACATTTTCTGTTGTATAATTGGAACTTTTATTCAGAAAATATGTATAAAGTTTTTCTGTTTTTTTTATAGTATCTTTGAATATTAATAAAAATACTTAAAATTATAGCTATTAATTCCTGAACATTTATTCATAATAAATAATGTGTTATAGAGTCTCTAGAATATACTTTTCATTTCTTTACACTCAGTGTTGCATTATCCTCTTTTAGGTTATATTTGTTGGAGAAGATGCTGTTGATGCAGGAGGAGTACGCAAGGAATTTTTCTTGCTTATCATGAGGGAATTATTGGATCCTAAATATGGCATGTTTAGGTATTACGAAGATTCCAGACTCATTTGGTTTTCTGATAAGGTAAAAAGTCAAGCCATCTAAATTACTTTTGTAAATAAATACACACACACCCCTATATATTTCAGCTTAACTCAGTAATAAATAGGAGTTATTACTAGATTCCTAACATTCACAGATCTTTTAGTACAATTTTAAAAATCATAAACTTTTGGACTTCCAGTCATCAAAACAGATTATGCTTATCACACATTTCAAATTAGCAAAATAAATGAAGGAATGGTCAGCCTGAAAAATGATATTGACTGTTCTGCTGAGTTAGATTTGAGGATTGAATAGCTACCAGATTAACTTTCATTCTGGGGAGAATTAATTTATTGTTAGGGGTCATTGATTTCTCCCCATTATCACATAGGGCAGAGATTAACTATGCAGCAAATGACATTTCATGATCTACCCATCACATAAAGTCAGTGCCTACTCACTCACCTGTTTGCCATTGCTATGCGTGCATGCTCAGTTACTGAGTCAGGTCCAACTCTGTGCAACCCAATGGACTGTAGCCCACCAGGCTCCTCTGTCCATGGGTTTTCCAGGCAAGAATACTGGAGTGGATTACCATTTCCTTTTCTAGGGAATCTTCCCAACCCAGGGATCAAACCCACATCTGCTGTATCTCCTGCATTGGCAAGTAGATTCTTTACCACTGAGCAGCCTTCCACTTTCAGGCTGAAACTGGCAGAGGCAGAGTTGGGTAGTTATGACAGAGCCCCTGTGGCCAACAGAACCTAAAATATTTCACAGAAGAAGTTTGCTGGCCCCTGATTTAGAAACTGTAAGTGAAATGGGTTGTTCAGTTTGTAGAACTCTTGATATGAAAGAAATTTGAATTATGTACTATTTATTCTAAAAACTTTGATGTATTATTTATTCATTTCGTCCAGGAGACTTTCCTTTGTGATGTTAGCAGTCATGATGATCAGTGCCTAGGCTAAATTTATTAGGGGTTGCAAAATGATGCTACTCTTAATTCTAACATTTCTTTTTCATTTTTGTAGCTTAAATACTTACTTGTAAGGAAATTTTCTCATCTACTATTTGATCCTTAGTAATACAGTTCATATGGGATCTTTTACATTCTCTTTCTGTAGTTATTTTTCGCAAGAATATATCTGTTCATTAGCATACTCCAGGGGTGACAATTCATTTTTTGGTTTTGTTTTTAAATATTATTAGATATTCATGGATTAAACATATTTGATGTTTTTCAATCCGTTGCTGTATGCTGTGCTCAGTCGCTTGAGTTGTGTCCAACTCTTTGCAACTCCACAGACCATTGCCCAGCAGGCTTCTCTGTCTGTGGGATTACTTCAGCAAGAATACTGTAGTGGTTGCCATGCCTTACTCCAGGAGATCTTCCCAACCCAGGGATCGAACCTACACTCTTGCATCTCCAGTGGATTGTTTCCTGCTGAGCCACCAGGGAAGCCCTTCAATCCATTGCAGTTATTATCTTTATTGATATTATCCCGTTTTTATCAGGAGAGCTCTTCAACTTGGCACCTGAGTCCTTTTGATACAGTCCTAATACTCTGCTTCCCAGATAATAATATTCAGGCTTCCCAGGTGTTACTAGGGGTAAAGAATTCTCGTGCCAGTGTAGGAGACGTAAGAGACATGGGTTCAGTCCCTAGGTTGGGAAAGTCCCCTAGAGGAAGGATGACACTGCAGTGTCATGCCCTGGAGTGAACGACACTCCACTCCAGTATTCTTGCTGCAATAACCCCATGGACAGAGAAGTCTGGTGATCTGCTGCAGTCCATGAGGTCACAGAGAGTTGGACACTACTGAGTGTCTGAACACTAATACTCTTTTAAGTAATTTCCTTGCTACCTGGTGTACTTGGTATGATAAAATGTTCCAGACTTGTACATTACTGCCTAACAATATCAACCTTTCAACCAGTATTATGATAAGTGAAAATACAGTTGACCCTTAAACAATAGAGATTTGAACTGTGTATTTTCACTTATATGCAGATTGTTTTCAACAGATATATACTGTGATTCTACACTATCCTCGGTTGAATCTGCAGATAGAGAACCAACTAGAAGATTATACTCAGGTTTTCAACTGCACAGGGGATGAGTGTTCCTAACCCCTGAGATGTTCAGGGGTCAGCTGTAGTTCTGTTTTAACTGGGTTTTTTAAGCTGGGTTTTTTGCCCTTTGAGTATACCCTAGGAGAGAAGCATGTTTGTTAGAAGGTTAGAGTAGGGAGAAGGGTGTTGGAATCTTGAAGAAGAAAGAAGAGTGAAATAATAACTCAAGGGAGGGGATCTCTCGTACCTTTTCAGTTATATCTTGATTTGGACAATTAGCCCAGTAGAGCTGGCTCCTGCTCAGTGTACTTTTGACATGTCCCCATTTTTCTTTCATGATTCTTTACATTTGGTATACAGTTTAGTACAGAAAATGTTCCATGCTGGTTTTGTGTTTTCTGTAGCCTAGTCCTGACACTAGCCGTTTCTTCTGAGGGCCCTGGCTTCTTTAAGTATAAAATGGTATTTAGAAATCCAGTTGTGGATGCTGAGTGTACTCATCGCCTTAGAGACGGTGTAGGAAGGAGGGAGGATGCAGAGGGCCATTTGTTCTTATTAATTTAATAATATTTTTTAATGAGGTAAAATTGACATCACTAAGTTCTTCCCTTTAAGAATTTTTTACAGACACAGTTCAGGGGCCTTGAGTATACTCAGAGTGTTGTGCAGCCCTCACCACTACCTGGTTCTGTTTCATCACCTCAAAATGAAACTGTAGACATAAGCAGTTTCTCTCTGTACCCTTTCAGCCTCACACAGGCACTGCTTTACTATCTTTTTCCCATGGATTTGTCTGTTCTTGATATTGCTGTTAATGGAAACCATATAGTTTAATGGCCTTTGGTATCTGACTTCTCTCATTTAGGATAATGTTTCCAAGGCTCATCCATTTGTATCATGTGTCAGTACTTTATTCCTTTTTGTAGCTGAATAATACTCTGTTTTATAGCTCTACCACATTCGTTTATTCATTCGTTAGTTGATGGACATTTTGGGTTGTTTACCTCTTTTGGTGAAATACTACTGAATAGTACTAGTATGAAAACTTGTGTGCAAGTTATTGTTTGCAGTTATTTTGGATATGTACTTACGAGTGGAATTGTTAGGTGATGTGATAATTCTGTTTGACTTTTTGAGGAACCACCAAATTGTTTTCCACAATGGCTGAACCATTTTACATTTCCATTAGGAATATATGAGGATTCCATTGTCAACGTTTGCTACTTTCTTTTTAAAAAATATATTTTAAAATGTATTTTATGCATGTATTTATTTCTTCTTACTATAGTGGTGGGTTTGAAGTGGTATCTCATTGTGATTCAGTTTGCATCCCCTGCTGACAAATGATGTATTTGGTCATTTGTATACCTTCTTTAGCAAAATGTCATTTTTAAGTTGGATTTTTATTGTTGTTGCTGTTTTAAGAGTACTTTTATGTATTCTGGATACTGGATCTTTGAGAAATATATGATTTGCAAATATTCTCTCCCACTGTGTGAATTAACTTTTCACTTTCGTGATAATGTCCTTTGATATCAAAAGTTTTAAATATTGGTAAAGTCTTTTCTTGATCTGTTTCATATATTGTTGCTTGTGCTTTTTGGTGGACAAATTCAAGGTCAAATTCAAGGTCATGAAGATTTACCCCTGAGTTTTCTTATAAGAGTTGTATAGTTTTTGCTGTTGTATTTAAGTCTTTGATATGTTCATTTGACTATCATTTGAAGTAAGAGTTCAACTTCATTCTTTGTATGTTAATACCTGGTTGTCTCACTGTTGTTACAGAGACTAATATTCTTTCCCCATTGAATAGTCTTGGCATCTTTGTTGCAAATTAATTGTCTATCATTATGTGGATTTATTTCTGGACTCTCAGTTTTTTTATTCAGATGATGTATATGTCTGTTCTTACGCCAGTACCACACAGTCTTATTTACTATAGCTTTTGTAGAGTTTGAAATTGCAATGTGTGAGTCCTCCTACTTTGTTCTTCCTATTCAAGATTCTTTTGACTATGAGGAATCCTTTGCAATTTTGTATGAATTTTACAGTTAGCTTTCCATTTCTGCAAAAAAAAGGGGGGGGCCATTGAGGTTTTGATAGAGAATACATTGAATCTGTACATCAGTTTGGGAAGTATCTTCTAGTCTATAGACATGGAATATCTTTCCAGTTATTTAGGTCTTTTAATTTCTTTCAGCAGTGTTTTGTAGTTTTCAGTGTAGAAGTCTTACACTTCCGTGGTTAAATTTATTTCTAATTATTTTGTTCTTTTTGATGCTGCTGTAACTGGAATTGTTTTCTTAATTTTAGTTTTAGTTCAGTGCTAATGTGTAGAAATACAGCTGATTGTTTTCTGTGTTGATCATGTGCTAAATTCATTTGTTACATCTAATAGTTTGTTTTATGAACTCTTTAGAATTTCTATTTACAAGATCATGTCATCTATAAAATTCAGTAGGTTTAATTTTACTCTTTCTTGCCTATTTGGATACTTCTGTTTCTTTTTCTTATCTAATTGCCCTGTCTAGAACTTCCAATATGTTTTCAAATGCAAATAGTGAGAGTGGACATGCTTCTCAATTTTTCCTGATCTGCATGGAATGTCAGCTGTGGATTTTCATAAATTCCTTTAATCATGTTAAGGAAATTCACTTCTGTGCTTAGTTTGTTGAGTTTATTTATCATGAAACGGTGTTAGATTTTATTCAGATTTTTTTTTCCTGCATTTGTTGAGGTGATCATGTATGTGATTTCTTTCCTTCATTCCATTGTGTGATATACTACATTGGTTGATTTTCTTATGTTCAACCACCTTGCATTCCTGGACCATTCACTTGGTCATGGTGTGTAATTCTTTTTATATGCTGCTGGATTCAGTTTGCTAGTATTCTGTTGACAATTCTATTATTATTAGGAATACTGCTTTATGGTTTTCTGTGTGTGTGTGTGTGTGTGAAAGATGTTTTTGGCTTTGTTATCATGGTATCCCTAACCTCACAGAATGAGTTAAGAACTGTCTCCTTCTCTTCCTTTTCTAAGAAGACTTTGAGATTGATAGATGTTAATTCTTCTAAATGGTAGAATCTGGTCTCAGGCTTTTGTTGGAAGTTGTTTGATTGATGGTTCAATCTCTTGTTAAAAGTTTCTTTAGGTTTTCTAATTCTTCTTATGTAAGTTTGTGTGTTTGTAGGAATTTATCCATTTTGTCTATATTATCTGTTTTGGTGGCATCCAGTTATTCATAATTGTGGCCTAATTACTCATTATTGTCTTATAATCCTTTTTATTTTTATAAAGTCAGTAGTAATGTCCACACTTTCAGTCCTGAATCTAGTAAGTTTTCTTTTTATCTCGGTCATCACAGAACGAGTTAAGAACTGTCTCCTTCTCTTCCTTTTCTAAGAAGACTTTGAGATTGATAGATGTTAATTCTTCTAAATGGTAGAATCTGGTCTCAGGCTTTTGTTGGAAGTTGTTTGATTGATGGTTCAATCTCTTGTTAAAAGTTTCTTTAGGTTTTCTAATTCTTCTTATGTAAGTTTGTGTGTTTGTAGGAATTTATCCATTTTGTCTATATTATCTGTTTTGGTGGCATCCAGTTATTCATAATTGTGGCCTAATTACTCATTATTGTCTTATAATCCTTTTTATTTTTATAAAGTCAGTAGTAATGTCCACACTTTCAGTCCTGAATCTAGTAAGTTTTCTTTTTATCTCGGTCATTCTAGTAGAGGTTTGTTAATTTTGTTGATCTCCACTTTAGCCTTTATTATTTTCCATCTGCCAGGTTTGAGTTTGGTTTACTCTTCCTTTTATAGTTCCTTAGGATATAAAGTTATTTATTTGAAATATTGTTTCTTTTTAAATTTAGATGCTTACAACTATAAAAATTCTTTTTGAACACCACTTTCCCTGTCTTCCGTAAGTTTTTGTATGATGTGTTTTTAGTTCCCTTGTGTTGGTACCTTCTTTGACTAATCAGTTTTTTTGTAAAAAATGTGTTGTTTAATCTCCACATCTCTGTGAATTTTCCATATTTCCTTCTGATGTTGATTTCTGGTTTCATTCCATTATGTCCTATGAAGGTTTATTTTATGATTTTATTCTTTTAAAATGTAGCCGTTTAAAATTAATCATTTATTGGTTTTGTTTCTTACCCATAGTTTTCTTGTGTTTGTTTCTTTTGTTTTTTCCTTGTAATTCTTAGCTGTTTATTATTTTAGAATGTGACACTAAGATGCTACCTAGATACTTTTGTGTATGGACATAAGCACATTTATGTTTATGGACCTCACTTTTAAAGTGTATGGTAGAGGTCTTTAAGGATGAACCTGCATATGTCAGCATGTGTATGTTTTTTACCCTTTGTGTTTACAGGGAAGGTTGTAGCCCTGGCTGTCAATGTTCTAGTAGTGTTCCAGACACTGGAAAGGGAAGCTAGGATTCCCATTCTTCACTGTATAGACTTCCCTTTGATCCCTTTGTTTTTGAAGCAGGACCCGAGCATCAGTTGTCTCAGATTCCAGAGCTTCTTTGATTCATCCTTTGTAGAAAATCAAAGGCCTCTCCAGTCAAGCATCCTACTTTCATCCCCTCTCTGATAATTGACTCTCAGAGTTGTTTTACTAACTGAGCACTTGAGTGCCTCTGACTTCACGGGGATAGTCTGGCACTGTCAGTTCCTGAGCCTCCTGCTTAGATGAGCTGGTTTTTTGCTTTTGTTTTTGTTTTTACTGGCTTTTCTCTACAAGCTACTGTTTCCATTTTTTCTGCTTTACCAAATCAGACCAGCCATTTTTCATATTTTGAGATATTGAAATCTCTTTCATGCTGTTGAAACTCCTCCCTATTATTTTTTCTTGTGAATTTATGCCATTTATTCCTATATTCTCATCTAGAGGGATATCTGGAAGAAGAGATACTAACATGTACTCTGTCTGCCCTATTTAAGAACTTTTTGAACTTCAACACAATGTAGGGACATCACAGGAAAAAAAAGATAAATCTGACCAATGAAAAATATGAGATAACAAAACATAAAAGGCATATATGTATTGAATATGACACAGGGTAATAACCCTAACATATGATGTATTCAAATATAAATATATAAGAAAACACTAACCCCTAAAAGATAAATGGGCCAAGTACACAAGAAGACTTTTCAAAAACACACACAAATCTACAGTTTTTAGTATCATTAATAGTAAAAAATGTACAGTGAAACACGTTACCATTTTTTAACTCAAATATATTTTATGTGTGTACATAGATGAAAATGTGGAAAGATAGTCATTTTCGTGGACTACAATGGCAGTATAAACTAGAACAATTGTGGAGGAAAAGAGTTTTTATGGTATGCTTAGCATTCCTTTGACTTTGAAATTCTTCCTTGCTTCTATGGAAATATTCCAAAC
>SJYC01132953.1:0-27554 GCA_006408675.1 Madoqua kirkii
TTTACTCAAACTCATGTCCATTGAGTTGGTGATACCATCCAACCATCTCATCCTCTGTTGTTCCCTTCTCCTCCTGCCTTCAGTCTTTTCCAGCATCAGGGTCTTTTCAAATGAGTCAGCTCTTGGCATCAGATGGCCAAAGTATTGGAGTTTTAGATTCAACATCAGTCCTTCCAATGAACATTCAGGACTGATTTCCTTTAGGATGGACTGGTTGGATCTCTTTGCAGTCGAAGGGACTCTCAAGAGTCTTCTCAAACACCACAGTTCAAACGCATCAATTCTTCGGCATTCAACTTTTTTTATAGTCCAACTCTCACATCCATACATACAAGTATGTAAAAATGTTTTTATACATGCAGAGTCTCAGAGAATTTACTTCCAATGCAATTTTCTCAAGAAGTTACTAGAGGATATGTCCTACCAAAATAAGGAATTGAACCAAAAATGAGGAAAAAAGAATCAAAAAAAGAGGAGGGCAAAGAGAAACAGTGGTGTGTACAAGCTTTAGAGATAACTATCAATTTGCGTTAGATAAGGAAGATGGAGGGCTCCAGGAGGAATGTCTTCAGGAAAAAAATGCAACCTAGTATATTTGAGTGAATCTAAAGGAGATTGACATTTCTGTTGAAGTTGGGGATGAGGTAGCAACCTGAGGGACAAAAAAATTCTTCTTCAGAAAAGTAATTGTAGAACACTCCCTAATTTAGTGTTTATAGTCATAAACATGTTAATGAATATTGAACCAATATTCAGTATTCAGTTCATCAGATAATATTAATAATTGTAGATCAAGGAATAGCAGAACTCTTGTTGAAGTTTGAAGGTAGATACCAGAAGGAACAACAGAGTTAACAAATAGTTTTCTTCAAATTGCCAGAGATTTGATCCAGATGATTATAATCCTGATTCTGTTACTTAGAAGCTGTGTAACTTTAGGTTAATAAGTTGGTGTCTGCGTGCCTCAGTCTTTTTTTCTGTAAGGTGAGATAATATATTATACCTACTTCATGGGGTTATTTTGAGGATTAAATGAGGCGATAATTTAAAAATGCTTAGAATAGTACCTAGCACGTGTATGTGCTCAGTAAATGTTGGCTGTTAGGACTATACTATTTGGCATTTTAAAATGTATGTTATTTCTTTGGTAAAAATAAAGCTGGTTTTAAAATAGTGTGGAAAAATTGTAGGTCTTTTTTACCACCAGTCCTAGTTGCATAATGAAAGTGTGGAATGCAAAAATGTTAGCACATAAAACACTTTAGCCTTTTGTACTTAGGAGACTTAACTATTAGTAGTATAAATTTGACTTTCTAATAGTTGAATTATAAAATTATGCCTTATGAAAT
Organism: Madoqua kirkii; assembly: GCA_006408675.1. Classification (NCBI taxonomy): domain Eukaryota; kingdom Metazoa; phylum Chordata; class Mammalia; order Artiodactyla; family Bovidae; genus Madoqua; species Madoqua kirkii. The sequence goes on from SJYC01132953.1 coordinate 1,350, forward strand.
TACCTGTTTCTTCTTATAAGAACCTTACACTGATAAGCATATGCTATTGATTTTTCCTTAAGGCTACTAATTTTATTTTATAATGGCCCCCTTTAACCTTTTTTTTTCTCTTTGTAAAGTGAGTTTGTAATTATTTTAAAATTTGCTAAAGTGGTTATCTGTAGATGACTAAATTTACCAGTATTCCCATTTATAGAATCATCCTTTTTAATTTGGATAACAAGAGTGTAAAATACTGAAATCCTCTAGCACCCATTCTGATTATTGATTTAACCAGATAGCTGCATAAAGTGTTTGTGGCCAGCAGAACAAATGGGAATAAAACTGTAGATCTGATTACTGATAAAGGGTTTTCATGACTGTTTCCTTTTGTATCATAACAGGGAGAAAAGCATCAGCAGTGTTCATCTGTATGTGTATTTATATGTATATAACATGCACTTGAAAAGAAACTTCACTTGTAGTCTTTAATGGTCATCCTGAAAGAATACTTAATGCCCCTCTTGGGTTTTTAATATTTTAAATAAATTGCTTCATCAGATTCCTTTGAAACCCAAGGAAAAGCAGACTGTACAATCTGTGAATCCCAAAGTTCTCTCTCTTTTTAAAAAATCCCTTATTTTTTAACATTATACTTTTTAGGGATGTATTAGAGTGATACATATAAATTCTCAATAATTTGTGACTAATTTAAAAATATTTTTGATAGCCGTTTGCATCATCATTCTTTCCATTAGGACATCTTTTCACTTAGAAGTAAGAATGGCTGTGAATGAGAAGTTGTTTACATGCCTCCTAGATGTACCAGATTTTTATACAGAAAGAATAATAGGCTTCTTCATAAAGATTTTGTCCCTTGAATCCTACTCATACTTTCTCGGTTTCGTACAGAAATTGCAAAAAGTACAGTAACGCTCAGAGGTTTAATAAGACTGTAATATGTATTCTTTAAAAAAAATTTTTTTATATTTTGTGCATGTGTGCTTTTTCATTTCTAGACAAGAGTTTGTTGATGCTTATGTGGATTACATATTCAATAAATCAGTGGCTTCCTTATTTGATGCTTTTCATGCGGGCTTCCATAAGGTCTGTGGAGGAAAAGTCCTTCAGCTCTTTCAGCCTAATGAACTACAAGCAATGGTTATTGGAAACACAAATTATGATTGGAAGGAATTGGAAAAGGTAGGGGAAAACAAATCTGTGATATTGTTTAGATGGAAAAGCAAAAGGAAAACATAACTTGTTGATGGTTGTATCTCTGGTATTGATGGTATTCATGTTCATGTTATGTGTATTTGACTACAAGTTTTTAAAAATAATGCTATTGTGCATTAAAACGGAATGCACTCTTGTTACGTTCAACACCTGAAAAGTCTCTGAGACCTTATGCTGAGTCTCAGAGAATTATATACCATGCAATTCCGTTTATATGACATGGTTGAAAAGCCAAGCACTATGTTGGTCAGGGGCTAGGGATGAGGAGGGAGTGTGACGGCAGAAGAGCAACATGAGAGAGTTCTTTAGGGTGACAGAATTGTTCACTGTCCTTTAGTGGTGGTTTATCTGTATATGTGGTTTAAAATTCGTAGAACTGTACACACATAAATGTCAATTTTACTGTGTAACAGTTTAAGGAAAAAATTTTTTAATTAAAAAAACAGGACTTACGAATAAGCACAGTAGAATAAACATTTTCCTCTGCTCCTTCCCAAAATCTCATTAGAATTGAAGTAAAGGACTAAACATAGGACTAACCCCCTCCCCCAAAATACAATGAGCAGGAGAAAATACAGTTTTGGAAGATGGAAAATAGGTGAATGAGTGACTTAGAACAAAGAAAATTCTGAGCCTCCAGAGGACTAGATTTGTCAAGAGGCAGCCTATCACGTTGTAGAATTTGTGAAAGTCACAGGAATTAGCACATCATGTTACCAGGGGTACAGGGTTGGGCTAAAAGCAATACAATTGCTTCAAAACTAATTTAAGGAATCACTAGACCTCTCACACCCCCTTAGGACTTCCCTGGTGGCTCAGACGGTAAGGCATCTGTCTACAATGCGGGAGACCCGAGTTCGATCCCTGGGTTGGGAAGGTCCCCTGGAGAAGGAAATGGCAATCCACTCCAGGACTATTGCCTGGAAAATCCCACGGACAGAGGAGCCTTGTAGGCTACAGTCCATGGGGTCACAAAGAGTCGGACGTGACTGAGCGACTTCACTTAACTTCACATCCCCTTTCCTGCCTGGCAAAACAGGACTCTGGAGAGAGGCTCTAGAATCTGGAAAAGCATGTAGAACTGAGGCTGGCACTCAGAAAGCCTGGCAGCCAGGCTTGAATCCTCCAGGAAGGAGACTGAAGATCTCTTTCAGGGGGTAAATTAATTTGCTAAAGAGAAGAAAGATGACTAAGAATTGTCACACCTCAGGTCCTACACGGTCTCCTTCTTGCCTCATCTTTCATTCCTCCTCTCACTCTGCTTCAGCCTTATTGGCTTCTTCGCAGGGCCTAGAACCCTCCAGAAACAGTTCAGTCCTGTGGCCTTTTTGTTCTGTGCCTAGAATTCTCTTCACCTTGATAATTTCAAATGTATCTTGTTCTCACTTTGTGTATGTCTTTATATCTTTTCAGAAATCTTCACTGGATAACCCACTGAACATTGCATATGTACACACACATACATACCCCCTATCTTCCTTCTCTTTTTTCTACTCTAAATTTGACTAAATAAAATTTTACTTAATTGTCTTTACTGTCTGCTGCCCCTTACTCCCTACTCACTGTAAGCACTATACGGGCGGGATTTTTGTCTCTCAGTTCACTGCTGTGTTCCCAGAGCCTAGAAGGGCATTCAGCAAGTACTTAAAACCTTGTCTGAAGTTATAACTGATAGAAGTATTCATTCAGGAAGAGGACATTTTTGAAAAGTATATTTTAGTGTACATAGTATACTTAGTTTCTTCCACTGATCTGATTCATTATAATTTCACTAATTATGATTTGTGACTTTAAATGTTCTTCATCAGGACTGCACATTTCCCCAGTACCATCTTGTGGTTTAAAAAAAGGAAAAAACAAAAAAAAGTAGCCAACTACCTTTCATTTCCCCACTAACATATTTATAGTCTTCAATTCAAACAAGTTAATATTTTAGCTGATTGCTAGAATTCAAGCCATTATCTCCAGATCTGTTTGTAAATTAATAGCAGATATGTTGTGGATTTCTCGAGTTCAGTCATTCATACAGTCATGGCTACAAATAGAGCTCCCAATTGAAGAACCTAAAATAAATCTTTACTGAGCCTCTACTAGATGCCTACTACTATGCAAAAGATTAGAAAGACAGCAGTAAGTAAGCTTGAGATATGGTCTTTGTCCTCTGGTAAGGAGGCTGGGCATTAAATAATTGAACTGTGATGAATATAAAGGAAGAGAGTTTAGTGAATGATATATAAGGTGAAACCTACACAAACAGGGAAAGCCTCTCACTTGATGGTAATCTCTACCAGGTAGGAACTTTGTTCACTGCAATTTCCCCAGGACTCCAGACTTTGACTGAATCTCATTATACATTTGTCTAATGAGCCAATGAATGAATTAGGTGACATTTAATCTGCACCTAAAAGATAAGTAGAATTTAATCCAGTGAACAAAGAAAGGAGGAGTGTTTGGGAAATATATTTGCTGTTTTGTAGCAAGTTACACCAAAACATAGTGGCTTAAAGATGAACATTTGTTGTCTCACATAGTTTCTGTGGGTCAGGAAATCAGAAGTGGCTTAGTCCAGTGATTTTAAACTCGGAGATCTTTCATGAGGTTGCAGTTGAAATACCAGCCGGTGCTTTTAGTCATCTGAAGATGGCTGAAGGATAGGATTCCCCTTCCAAGATGGCTCACTCACATGGCTGTGGAAAGAGCTTAGGATCTTAGCATGAGGACCTCTCCGTAGGGTTGTTTGAATGTTTCCATGAAATGGCAGCTAGCTCCCCCTGGGAGTGAGTGACCAAAAAGCTAAAGCCACACAAGTCTTTATGATCTAGCCTCAGAAGTCATGTATCCTCACATCTGCACTATCCTAATGAGGTCAGGCCTATTCAGTGTGCGAGGGGATATGACATGGCCATGAATAGCAGGAAGCAGAGGTCTTTGAGGGCCTCTTGGAAACTAACATAGAAAATTGTTAGGGTTGCTCTTAAAACCACTAATGTTTTAAAGAGAAGATGGAATAATACAAAATAATTCTTATGACTTGTGTTCATCGATATCGGGAAAGAAAATTTCATGATTATCAGAGATAATTAATTCATGTTAAACTTAGTCCATTAGCCTTTTAGTAATTTTGGCTTATCTTTTAGATATTTACTTTGGAAAATGGTATTACTGTCACATTATGTTCTTTGAATTGGGAGCAGGGGAGATATTTCTGCAGATTAATACATATTTTCTTTCCTTTCCTCTGGAACTAATAGTTCCAAGTTGCAAAATACCCAGGAAGTAATAATTAACTGAATTACATGAGTTTTGAACTCGGATAGTGTTCACTTTCTGTGCTAAGGAAGCCAGTTATCAGATTCAAGATAAAACTGATATCCCTTAATATTAATAGAAGGTTATGTTGATTTTAGAATACAGAATACAAAGGAGAATATTGGGCAGAACATCCTACAATAAAAATGTTCTGGGAAGTATTTCACGAATTACCATTGGAAAAGAAAAAACAATTTTTGTGTAAGTATTTCTAATTCTGTTTTGAGAATAAAAATGTTTCAATAATTATTGAACTTTTGAACTTAGACTAACTGATTCACTTTGGTGTGGTTTTCTGTATTATTCAAGGTCCTGTTTTTAATTTTCAGAGTAATTTTTTTAATCCACATTCTTTAGATTTTAAAAACATCTCTGCAGTATAACTGTTTTCAGTCTTCAGTTTTTTTTTCTTTTCTTCAGAATGAAAACTCTGGTAGTTGATGTAGAAAATAGACTTTCCTGTTACTGAACTTATTGCCTCCTAATCTGTGTCTCTTTTGCATATCATAGGATGACAGGTCATTAATTTTGGCTTCCAAGTAAGAATTTGTTTGATGACAAGACAAATAGGAAAGGAATCATAATCAAAACTGCATGTTTATTAAATAAATAGTTCTAAATGGTTACTCTTTTCAAAAAAGAGGGGCTCCCAAAGTGTTTTTATCAAGGACAATAGTCATTCATGTATCCAACATATATTAAGCCTTTCTGTGTGCTGATGTTAAGATTACAATTTTAAAGAAAAAATACTGTTTGGATGTATCTCAGAATCATGCTTCCACAAATTCTGGGGATAGGCTTCCACCTTAGAGCAAATGTCACTGTAAAGCTTTGCTATAAGTGATTGTTTAAGTAACTTGATCCTCCACATTGTTATTTAAAACTTTTATTGTTGATAAAAGTAGTTGGTTCGCTCAGTGATTCTTTTCTTGGCAGTATTTTTGACAGGTAGTGATCGAATTCCTATTCTTGGTATGAAGAGTCTAATACTAGTCATCCAGTCAACAGGAGGTGGTGAGGAATATCTCCCAGTTTCCCATACCTGTTTTAATCTTCTGGATCTTCCGAAATATACAGACAAAGAAACTCTACGCTCTAAACTGATTCAAGCTATTGATCACAATGAAGGCTTCAGTTTAATATAACTTTTGGAGTTACAACTATTCAGTTTACTGCAAAAGCATTAAACTAATTATTTGTGTTTTTCTTGTGGTGATGAATTCAGCAAGGTGATAGAGGTACTATTATAATTCTTACTTGCAAAATGTTCAATGCAATGACTATTCATGAAAGCCAAAAAATATTAAATGAACTGTTAATTAACACTGTACAGAACCATGGATTTTTTTTTTTTTGCCATCTTCTAATAAACATACAAGTATTGTGACTACATTGAGGTTTTACTAACATAAATTTTAAGAGTTTGCATATTTCACAAATGATCTGGCGTGTGAGTGCATGAAAATGTTGCTTAATGTTCCTCCAATCACGGATGAGAAGCCTTTAACTTTGGCCTGCAATAGTCATTCGATTATTTTTTCATTTTGTAAATAATGTTAAAGTTTTGTAATAAAATAGTTATGTTCTGATACCAGTGCAGTTTCTCTGGTTGTACTTGAACTGAGATTACTTTAAAGGGTTAAAAGTTATCATTTAAATCTTCTTCTGAGAATCTATGAAGGCAAAAAATTAGCATGGTGGAAAATACAGTCTTTTGCTTTTTTACTAGAACAATGTCCTTGTGCAAGTCTAAATTACAAATACAATTTACCTGACTAACACATAGTTCTTTCTTTTTATGAGTCTTGAGATATAATTGATAAATGGGAAGTTGTCGGAAAGCTTAACATTTCGTACTGGAAGAACTCTATCCAGTTGCTGAAAATACGATCGTTGACTGCTATGAGAACCAATCATTGGGTTAAAGCATTTAAAACTATTGATGCTGCAGGTTGGTATTTAAAGAGAATTTTCACTGCTTCAGAACCATTTACTTGAATTTTAAGAGACAAATCTTAACAGATAAATCTTTTAAGTTTTATGGTGCTGATGCTTAGTTATCTCCTGTCATTAAATTGTAACAGTAAGTGATGCAACATATGTGACTTTCTGCTATAATGCAAATATTTATTTTTAAAATGCCATGAAACTGTTTAAATAATAAAGGTTTATGGGCTTAATATTTAAACTTTCACTGGTTCTCATATAAGAGTCAAAATTCTTCAAAAACAGTAATATCTAAGGGAAGGTCTCTTAAATTTTGGACAGATAGTTCCTGTTCCCATACAAATTTATCTGTTTAATAGAAGCTCCCAAGTCTCCTTACCTCTAATTCTAAAATCCAAAACATCGGCCAGGGTTGGGGGTGGGGAGTTTGGGGGGAGTTAACATTATTTTGTAGCAAAACCTGACCTCCATTGTTGAGGTTGTTTATGATATTAAGTCGGACTATTTGCATATTTTACTGTGGCACTGTTAGTGTTTGTGTTCGATCTACATGCTGCCCAGATCCGTATGGGGTGCTACACCATGTGCTTTAAAAATTCTTTTAACATTCATAATTCCAAAATGCAAATGAGTCCAAGGGTCTTGGAAAAGGGACTGTGGACATGTACTTTTCACTAGTTAAACTTCTGGTGTTTTCTAATAGGCTTTTAATAAAAGCCTTAATAATTGTCCTTAAAGTAACATTTTTCCCAGTAAAATTCTTCCAGGTTTCTGGTATTATGCTGTTTCCGTGCACATCCATTCCTTGAGAGCACTGTTAGTGTTTGTGTTCGATCTACATGCTGCCCAGATCCGTATGGGGTGCTACACCATGTGCTTTAAAAATTCTTTTAACATTCATAATTCCAAAATGCAAATGAGTCCAAGGGTCTTGGAAAAGGGACTGTGGACATGTACTTTTCACTAGTTAAACTTCTGGTGTTTTCTAATAGGCTTTTAATAAAAGCCTTAATAATTGTCCTTAAAGTAACATTTTTCCCAGTAAAATTCTTCCAGGTTTCTGGTATTATGCTGTTTCCGTGCACATCCATTCCTTGAGGCTATTGATTGTTCCCATTGAAAACAGTGTATGTGTCAGGTTTTTTAGTAACCTGTATTTCCTATGAAGCTTATCTGTAAAATAGCAGCCATGTTGGATTAAGACAGGTAGAGTTCATTGAACAGGTGTTTTAACAAGGCCTGACCTGTTATCTGGAAACACAACAGTGCAAGGCATAATTTGGGTAACTCTGGTATTCTTTTCCTCCCCCTGTTACTGCAGAGCCACAGTAGAATTAATAGCAGGGAGATTCATGGGAAAAAATACCATTGAAGATTTTTCAAATTGCTATTTGCTGCTTTTTAAAAGTAACAAAAATACCAAGCTTTATAGATTAGAAATGGTTTGGACCTAACAGAAGCAGAAGATACTAAGATGATGTAGCAAGAAAACACAAAACTATACAAAAAAAGATCTTCATGAACAGATAACCACAAGCGATACAGAAGGCTGAGTGCTGAAGAACTGATGGCTTTTGAACTGTGGCACTGGGAAGACTCTTGATAGAGTCCCTTGGACTGCAAGGAGATGCAGCTAGTCCATTCTAAAGGAAATCAGTCCTGAATATTCATTGAAAGAGCTGATGGTGAAGCTGAAACTCCCAATACTTTGGCCACCTGATATGAACAACTGACTCATTGGAAAAGACTCTGATGCTGGGGAGGATTGAACGTAGGAGGAGAAGGGGATGACAGAGGATGAGATGGTTGGATGGCATCACCAACTCAACGTGAGTTTTGAGTAAACTCCAGGAGTTGGTGATGGACAGGGAAGCCTGGCATGCTGCAGTCCATGGGGTCGCAGAGTCGGACAAGACTGAGCTACTGAACTGAACTGATTAGAAAGTAGGCAAATACTGTTTACTAAATTGTTAATTGTGTCTTTAATGTCTTAATAAAGTCAGTCATAATTTTAACCATTAGCCATTGTTCAGAGAAGGCAGTAGAACCAATACAACAAGCCTTTAAATTGGCATGAAATAAAAGCACAATGTAGTTTACTAAACTGAGAACCCCAGCCTTTGCACAGGGATTGGCTTCTAACATGTTTTTTGCCTGCACTGTGTAAGATCTTCACTGCATTTAGTTGAACAAGGTCTTTTGATGATGTGTAATACGCCTAAGGCAGTCTTCCTCTGCGCTTGAGTTTTCTGAAAGCAAAGGCAGAATGGTCTTGCTCTCAACCTCTTCCTATCCCCAGCCTCCTTTCTTGGTAATTCAGTAGCTCCCTGCACTCACATTGGCAACATTACTAGGGATAAATTGGGAATTCGTCTGTTTTACATATATCTACCTTACTTTCCCTGTTGGGCCAGCCACACTGAATGGAGGGTTAAATGCAGAAGGAACTCAGCCTATTCCTGTCACTTCTTAACTCTCACTATAGGCTTACTATATCTACTTTCACTTCTTAACTCTTACTGTATCACCTGGGGCTACTGTTTACTATTATGTAAACTTCACCTATGGCCAGTTAGATGCCGTGTCTAAGAGGTTACTTTGCAAAATTCCCCAGGTTTTACTCCCAGTTGAGAGTAGCTTGGTTGGGGGTGGGGGGGCAAAGGTGTCATGAGACCATTTCTCCTAGCACCCTAAGGCTGACCATTTTTAAGGAGTAGGGAGAGCTTTTGATTATCAGATAATGCTTTAGCAGGTGGGTGAAGGTACATCATTCTTTTGTGTCACTGAGGAAGACGCTGATTAAAGAGTGTTTCCGTGGAACATGATACACCCACCAAAGGAAGTGGAAACAGCATTGAATCCATGGCTTTAAGTCAGGTTTTGCTAGGTATTCAATTACTCGAAATAACACACTCCTCATTAAGAACTACTTTTCTATCTTGTGCATATATGGAATTTTCACAGGTATTTTTTCTAGTGCAAACAAGATATTACAGGGGCAGAGTTTTTTGGTTTGTTTAGTTCCCTTCAAAGAGACCCGAAGGCAGGAAACCACGAAAGTTATTCATTACATCTTTATAAGGGGACACGTTTCTGCCCTCCTGAATACTAGATTTCTGGGTCAGCCTAAGAAAGTTCACACCAAATATGATCAAGTCATTTTTTGTCTACTCCTTTCAGTCTTTTGAGTTTGGTACAGTTCCAACAGTCCCTCATCTCCCTAAAGTCCTGGTCCTTTGTCAAGTGTTTCATGTCAAAACTTAGCTATTCTTTTAGTCTCTTAAGTCATATCCAACTCTGCAACCCCCAGGCTCCTCTGTCCTCCAGTATCTCCTGGAGCTTGCTCAGATCTCACGCTCTGCTGCCTCGTCCTGCTTTTGCCTTCAACCTTTCCCAGTTATTCTTAGGCAGGGTTAGTGAGGGGGGAAGGCTCCTGGTCTAGAACAGTTACTACAACCAGCACTTTTAGTACTAACCTGTATATAAACTGGAAAAAAAAAAAAAAAGTAGCATCTAATAGCCCTCACTCCAATTCCAGAGAAAGGCAATGCCAGAGAATGCTCAAGCTACCGCACAGTTGCACTCATCTCACATGCTAGTAAAGTAATGCTCAAAATTCTCCAAGCCAGGCTTCAGCAATACATGAACCGGGAACTCCCTGATGTTCAAAATGGTTTTAGAAAAGGCAGAGGACCAGAGATCAAATTGCCAACATCCACTGGATCATGGAAAAAGCAAGAGTTCCAGAAAAACATTTATTTCTGCTTTATTGACTATGCCAAAGCTTTTGACTGTGTGGATAACAATAAACTGGACAGTTCTGAAAGAGATGGGAATACCAGACCACCTGACCTGCCTCTTGAGAAATCTGTATGCAGGTCAGGAAGCAACAGTTAGAACTGGACATGAAACAACAGACTGGTTCCAAATCAGGAAGGAAGTACGTCAGGGATATTGTCACTCTGCTTATTTAATTTATATGCCAAGAACATCACGTGAAATGCTGGGCTGGTTGAAGCACAAGCTGGAATCAAGATTGCTGGGAGAAATATCAGTAACCTCAGATATGCAGATGACATCACCCTTATGGCAGAAAGTGAAGAGGAGCTAAAAAGCCTCTTGACGAAAGTGAAAGAGAGTGAAAAAGTTGGCTTAAAGCTTAACATTCAGAAAACAAAGATCATGGCATCCGATCCCACCACTTCATGGCAAATAGATGGGGAAACAGTGGAAACAGTGTCAGACATTATTTTTGGGGTTCCAAAATCACTGCAGATGGTGACTGCAGCCATGAAATTAGAAGATGCTTACTCCTTGGAAGAAAAGTTATGACCAGCCTAGATAGTATATTCAAAAGCAGAGACATTACTTCGCTGACTAAGGTCCGTCTAGTCAAGGCTATGGTTTTTCCAGTAGTCATGTATGGATGTGAGAGTTGGACTGTGAAGAAGGCTGAGCACCAAACAATTGGTGCTTTTAACTGTGGTGTTGGAGAAGACTCTCGAGAGTCCCTTGGACTGCAAGGAGATCCGACCAGTCCATTCTGAAGGAGATCAACCCTGGGATCTCTTTGGAAGGAATGATGCTAAAGCTAAAACTCCAGCTTTAGCGACCTCATGTGAAGAGTTGACTCACTGGAAAAGACTCTGATCCTGGGAGAAATTGGGGGCAGGAGGAGAAGGGGACGACAGAGGATGAGATGGCTGGATGGCATCATGGACTTGATGGATGTTAGTCTTAGTGAACTCAGAGAGACGGTAGTGAACAGGGAAGCCTGGTGTGCTGCGATTCATGGGGTCGCAAAGAGTTGGACATGACTGAGCGACTGAACTGAACAGCCCTCAGAGCTGTACAAAAGCTGCACAATTTATAAAGTTTTTACCTTAAACAATGTAAACTAACAGAAAAAAAGTCAAATGACAATTTTAATAGACTTTTAAAACAGTGTACAAGTATAAAACACTGGTTTTGTATTTCAAAAGTTTGAGGAAGATATCCAGTCATTAAACAGTCTACAAAACATATGCCAGTAGATTACATAAAAGACTATGTACAATATAAAAAGAGCTGAAAACAGTCTTCACTGTAAAAATAATTTAAAACAAATTTTTCAATTTAAAATATCATCTATAGCACAAACACAGATCATGCAAATGGAAAACTAAATATTATACTGCATTCTTTAGTGTAGTCAGACTCAGATTGAAACATCTTTTAGGTAGGGAAACGGCCATTCAATACAATTTTTCTCTGGCAGTAATGGTCCTAGCTGGATATTTTAAGCTTAAGAACAGCTGTTTTTCAAACCCTTCTTGTTAAACTGTAATAAATACTAAAGCAACATAAAAATACTTTTTGAAAGCAATGTTGGGGAAAGGTCTGGAAAATTAATCGTTACTGTGCAATAAAGTATGAACTTTTGTTGAAAGGCTAGAAGCTTCTGCAGCTGAAAGAGTTGTTCTCTAGTTTTAAGGCAGGCTAAGCTTTTAAATAAAGACATTATAGGAACTAGTTTCATTAACTATTCTGCTACTACATCACGTTCATCTCTGTAATACTAGGCTAGTATGTTTGGTGTTTCTTAACACCAAGTCCTCCTGACAGGAAACATGTACTTACTGGCTTTGGAACCGGAACTGGGGTCTGTTGCTCTCATTATGGGCAAAAAAGGCAACAGCCCAAAATATTACACTCTCCCCAGTTGAAGTACCATTATTATTGATTCATAAGGGCTTTGCAGATTGACATTGGCAGTTTAATACTTGTGGAAAGAATCAATGCAAGCTCTACCACAGTGATAGGTGTTTAAACAACAACGGCAAATATTCTCAAAACTAAGGGGACCCAGGCAGGTACTATTGTTTCTAAAGCAACTGAAACATTTCCAAAGCATTTATTTTTTAAGTTAGTTTTATGAGCCAATATAGACATTACTACATGTCCACAGGAAGTACAAAAGCCATCTTCATTTGAACGATACATTTCTGAAACTGTTAGCACCAAGTTTCATTTTAAAAAAGCAAAGACAACTGAGTGCTCTCCCACATATGGTTGACTTCCTTCTCACATTGCATGTCATGAGATTTTTTAAAAAGTTAGCTGCCACAAGTTTTGGAAAATGCCAGTGTTTAAAAATAGGTAATTGTGCTAATAAAGAATCAAACGTTTAGCAGAACAGATTTGAGGATTTCAAACCATTCAATGTTACAATGAAAAGTGTGAAAATACCATTCTTTGGTCTAGATAAGCTGTTCCCTTTACATTAACATTCCAATGGCTTTTTGAAGACTCTGAAATGTTGAAACTCACTAGGCAAAATTATATATACATGTCGATGTATCATACAAATGAACCTTTAACAGAAAGTCTAGTCCAATAGCTGACTAAAGATACTTACGTACCTTTCTTTAAAAAAAAAAAAAAGTTAGTGTTTGAGTGTATAAGCACAGAAATAAAGAAGTTAAAAATTACCCACTGGGGGGAAATCTGTTTTACCAGTCTATAAATATTATACCTTTCTGGTTTCCTTGCTCTATTGAGTTCACAAGTAAACATTCAATTTGACATGCTAAAGATCCTAATGCTGGTGGGACAATTTCTGTACCTGGACAATTACTATGTTATGATTTGTTTGATGGATAGTTAATGCATGTTGCTTCCTGTTTCACAGATAGAGCTTCATTAACTGTCTCTTGATCACCTCCATCAGCTTCAAATACAGTTCCTCCAGCTCTCTCATTAATATCAGCATCATCTTCTAAACCATTGTAAAATTCTTCATTCTCACTTTCATCCTCCAGGGTTCTTCTAAACTTGGACTCTGGCATGTTCCACTATCACTGTTACTGCCGCAAGAACTAGAGGATAAGACATCATCTTCAGAGTCTGAATATACCTCAGCGCCATGGAAAATGTATCGGTTTGGTGGTAAAAACAGATACTGATTATCTGAAATACAGTAATAGGAGAAAAATGGGTTATTTCCAGTTTTCTAAGACTTAGTATGATTGTGCTGTTTGGACAAGCATAGGTTCTAACCTTTTACCTGAGTGTCACTACTGCTACTAAGTGGCCTCAGTCGTGTCCGACTCTGTTCCACCCCATACACAGCAGCCCACCAGGCTCCCCCATTCCTGAGATTTTCCAGGCATGAACACTGGAGTGAGTTGCCATTTCCTTCTCCAATGCATGAAAGGGAAAAGTGAAAGTGAAGTCGCTCAGTTGTGTCCGACTCTGCAACCACGTGGACTGCAGCCCACCAGGCTCCTCCAGCAAGAGTGCTGGAGTGGGGTGCCACTGCCTTCTCCGAGTATCACTAGTAGAGGCTATTATGATGTAGAGTTTCTCAACAGCAAGCTATAGAGGCACTCAGTCCTGCGTAGAAATCTTAGTTCTACCACTCACAAACTTTGCAAATTGGGAGTGTTACCTCTGTGCCTCAATTTCTTCATCTGGGTATGAAGTAATTTTCAAACCCTATGAATTAAGTATGAAAAAAAAAAAACCTGTAGAGAGCCATGTTCAATGAGGCTTACTTAACCAACTCCTTTGAGATTTGGTGAGATGAAATATCCAGCCACCACCCACCCTCTGAATCAGAAGCTATTTTTCTATGAGTCCTATCATGTTAAAGTGTGAGAAGCACTGTTAAGCTTTCTTTTGCAAAGCCCTCCCAAATTAGCATTTGCAGTATAAGATTGGACCTCTCATGGTGAGGAGACTTCCCCTGTCTCCCCTAAGCCAGAGTGGTACTCTCCCAGGTCAAGGCTCTTAAGAGCCCAGACTGATTCACAAAAGCTACTACATAGTTCATCTGGAGTAATATATACTTAAGTTTCTCTTCAAAATGACTTCCAAGCTTTTTTAAGACCCCGTCTTGATCCAGTTCTCACTCTGGAATAACCCATGTTTTGCACCATGAAAACCACGTGGTGTGTCAGTGATTGGAGAAGGGAGTTGAGTACCTGCATTCTAGCTGCTGGCAGACCACCACATCTTGTGATTCTTAACAGGACCATCTCCTCTGAATCACATCCTAGAAGCCAGTGTTCTAAGGGTCCCAGCACATGGCTGTCCTGCCCTTTTACAGGTTTATTAAAAAACAGTTCATTCTGCTCTGGCCCCCTGAAAAACGGAACAATCTATTTCCCAGTTCAAGTACCCTGTACCTGTTTTTGTCCTATTGGCAATCTTTATGATATTCACATTTTATTTCTTATATGCTCCAGCTTTCTCCTTTTCAGCCCTGACCTCACTACAAACGGTGGCAAACTAAAATGAGTAAACACCAGTTGTTTGGTTTAAACAGTTAAAAGTGTGAAGTTTTACATTCTTTACCTCAGTTATCTTTTCAAATGCTCATAATGCTATGAGAGGTAGATCTGACAATGCAGTCAAATTCTGAAGCCTGTATCTTTAAAGGTCTAAATTAGCAGAACAAAACCAAGGTATACCAATTTTCTGGGGCAGAGTTTTATACATTTGACCCATCTGTCAAAAAAAGAGCCAAAGGATATTGTGAGTGCTTAAGCAGACTTTGGAGAAGGAAGTGTTAACTCACGCCAGTATTCCTGCCCGGAGAATACAATGGGCAGAGGGGCCTGGCAGGCTGCAGTCCATGGGGTCGAAAAACCAGTCAAGACACACAGGACTAACACACAAGCAGACTCTGTATACGACAGAGACTTACCTGACTAAATCAACAGCAATTTTTCTACCTCTGACTTTTGCCACATTGACAAGCCTAAGTATTCTATGCTTTTTCTAGTTTTCCCCATGGAAGACTTCACCAACTTACAGTTAAGCCTTCTATAACCTAGTGCCCACTAAGTAGCATCTATCTTTTAAAATTCTCACCTATTTTTTTCCCCATTCCCCCACTTTTGTAATTATACACAAATATCAGTTGCTTGGATGGGTGTTTCCCGAACTTGCTGCAGTCCTAGTTTGGAAATACCCAAAGGCTTATTCAACTGAGCTAAAATTTATTTATGGCAAATGATTAGAACATGTAATTCATTTGTCTAAAATTTCTTGCCAGTTTTCACAGTGTACGGTGAGTGAGAGTGTTTTAAGCAGGACAAGATTATTGCATCTAAGAGCACAATTTTCTATCTTAAGGTTTTTCACCATAGGTTAATACTTGTGCACAATGGTTTTAAAAGGTAGAAACTGATTTCACCCATATTAATACAAATTGGTAAGGACTTTTCATGAGTCAAAACAGAGCAGATGCTATTTCTGATAGTCAGTGGAGAAGAACCAGACGTTTCCTAGATCTGAAACAGCAACAGGTTAACAGAACCTGGAATCTACTTGGCTCTTCTTCACTCTAGTTGTTTCCCTGGACAGGGTATTTAACCTCTGTGGTCCTTGTTTTCCCATCTGTACCTGAGAAAGAATAGTTTTCTCCCTAAAATCAGATACTGAAATCAGAAAATATGTCAAGTCACTGACCCTCTGTAAGCACCCAAATCTTGTCATTTTCACCATCTAAAGCTCTTAGCAGAAAACAGAGGAGCACTCAGTAGTCCTAGTTAAATGCTTAACTTCTCACTTCCTAGAGAAACTCAAGGTACAGGGCACACTGTTGGATGCCATTTCTTCCCCATATTATTGAAGATACTGTTTATCTTTTTCTAGCTTAAAATCTCAGATTTAGTTTCTCTAAACACAATCAACTATTAAAATTCAGCTGCATGAAGTTTACACTAACTAGCTTGCCAAAATTGCTCACCTCCTGCAAATATTCCGTTGAAACTGAAGCCTACTGTACAGAGTGAAGTAAGTCAGAAAGAAAAACACCAATACAATATAACGCATATACATAGAATTTAGACAGATGGGAACGATGACCCTATACACGAGACCACAAAAGAGATTCGTGTAAAGAACAGACTTTTGGACTCTGTGGGAGAAGGCGAGGGTTGGATGATGTGAAAATAGCACTGAAGCATGTATATTATCATATGCGAAACATATCGCCAGCCCAGGTCAATGCATGAGGCAGGGTGCTCAGGGCTGGTGCACTGGGACAACCCTGAGGGATGGGATGGGGTGGGAGGGGGGTTCAGGATGCAGAACACATGAACACCCATGGCTGATTCATGTGAATGTATGGCAAAACCACTACAATATTGGAAAGTAATTAGCCTCCAATTAAATAAACTTAGAAAAAAGTAGTTATACCCTCAAAATGGCCCAATAGCCTTTCTTACCATCAAGGCGTTTACTAATCTGCTCCTTTACAAGTCTAGCTGGCCAGCATTTTCTCACTGTTTCAGCAACTGAAGTTCTTTCATTTTTCTCCCCAGAACTGGAGACAGCATTCTTCAAATCTGGACTCTCCAACTGTTCATTAACACTTTCAATGCTTCTAGAAGTCTGTACTTCCTGTGATTTTTCCGTGACATGGTCTTTTGATTCAGACACATCTGGATCATTGACATCACTCTTTGTTTCTTGGTCTAAAAGAGTGACAATCACTGAAGAATCTGGTGGTGAAGTTCTTTCTGGTGAACTTGAGCTTTCTGAAATATTGAGGGGTGTGGGTGGCAATTCTGACAAATGTGCCAACTCTTTTTGTATTCGAGGAGGTTTTTCAGTAATTTCTGAAAGCTTCATAGGGTTACAGCAAAGTTTGGCATATTCACCACCTAACCTATGACACAGTTCATTAATAATCACGTCACAGTCTCCAAGAAGCTCTACATCAAAATGCAGATGAGGCAAAGGTTCTCTATTAATCAGTATCTGAGGCACTTCATGGGGTATGGAACCTAAGATTAGGGTGAAAAAATAAGAATTAGAGAAAAGAAGGGAGGTGCACTTATAAAACCAAAACAAACCACAGTATATAAAATCTTAACGGAATTTCCTGGCAAGTTCAGTGGTTAGGACCCTCTGCTTTCACTGCCATGGCCAGGGTCCTATCCTTGGTCAGGGAAATAAGTTCCTGCCAGCCAAAAGAAAACCTAATGCTCCCCAATACCGGAAAAAAGATGCCACTCTAATGCTCCCCAATACTAGAAAAAAGATGCCACTCTAATCAAGCTATTACGTACCATCACACTAGTAAGTCAATAGATGAGCGGCAAAATTTCTTCTAGCACTTGATTACCTCTTGCCTCAAACTTTTACATTCTGTGTTCAGTTTCCTTGTCTGTACAATAGGGTAACTACTGCTCCACAAGATTGCAGGAGGATTAAATGACTTAACATGCAGAGTTCTTGGCTCTTAGTAGGTGAGAGTTTTCTCTACTTAAATGGCTTCTGTATACCAGTCTACTCTCCACTTTTGCCTAACATCACCAACACGTGATACTACCCCAGAGAAAGCTTGTCAGAAGTTCTCTGCTCTATGTTTAAATAGAAAAAAATAAAGCTTAGACATTAAATTTTTTTTTAGTTACAAATTATCCTAGAATCTACTTGAATAGTTTCTATTAAAGCAGCAGCTTAGCTGCCTATTTGCTGGTGTGAGGGGTCTATTTTTCTCTCGTTAAGGATTTGATATTCTCTTCTCTGCCCCTTCCCTCACTTTTATGGCACAAGTGATGCAACTGAATTAGCCCCTCTATCTTCCTCCCCCTTACTTGGTCACTAGAGGGAGAAAAAAATGTAGTATAGGAGCATGGGTTAAAGAAATATTCCTGAGAGTAACAGAGAATTCAGTTGTATTTGAGCATTTCTATACACATGCACACTCTTTTGATAGAGCTGATGTACATATAATGCTTATGACTGTTATTCTTACTAAAACAATCATTTTGAGTCCCAAAATTCTATCTTACCTGAGTATTTACACAATATCAAGCTATTCATCTGAACTTACCAGAATGTGAAACATTAGCAACAGGCTCAAATTAAGACTGAAATAGATTATTTTCCATGTTTCCCATGCATATGTAAATTAGCTGATGCTAACTCCTACCGCATTAAAACTGCATCTCATTGAAAAGTTACCTTGAACTGTTTCCCTTTGTTACTACTTCTGTTTTGAAAACCCTCTATTCCCACTGAAATTTCAGATTAATCAATTTTCATGAACAAGAATATGTCACCTTTAAAAACTAAAGTTTGGCTCTTTACCACTCTTAAAGAAAAACAGATCACTGGAGTATACTCTACATACCCACAACCCATGGAAAAATATATAGAAATGGTTCTCTAAAAATCATTACCAACTTACTTGGAATTAGTGCTACTGGTCTTACTTTCAGGAAGATCCAATAACAATGAGAAGATCAACTTCATCTTTGTCATACTTCATGGCTCTGTGAAACTGTTCTGGCAAATTTTCACCAAAAAAGACAATCTCTGGTTTCATGATCGCAAGCGGTTCATCAGCTGGGCATCTAGGACATCGAGGAACCACCTATGTATTCCAGATTTTGGTTGAGGAGGGAAGAGAACGCCAAGTCCAAGTTAGAATAGTCAACACTTAGCAAGAAATCATTTCAGATTTATCAAAGAAAACAGAAAAACGGGATAGAGAAAACTGGATAAAACCTAAACATCAACTGTAAGTGACCCCCCCCTACTTATTTCACTAACATACAATGAAATACAATTGTGCTATTATCTGCTGCTAATATCTGTATAGACCCATATCTGACATTAAAGAGAATTAAGAGGAAAATGCAACGTGTATACATGTACATGAGTCTTAACCTTTAATGCCTGGTGGTCAGGTGGTTAAGAATCACCTGCCAATGCAGAGGACGTGGGTTTGATTCCTGGTCCAGGAAGAGCACATGCTGTGGGGCAACTAAGCACACGCACCACAACTACTGCACCTGCCACAGAGAGCCACGCAAGAAGAGAAGCTACCACAGCGAGAAGCCTGTACACCACAACAGAAAGCAGCCCCACTTGCTGCTGCCAACTGGAGAAGGTCTGCGCGCAGCCAAAATCAAATTTTAATAAGTAGGAAGTTTGTAAAATACAATTCCATTTTAATATGCTACCTTCTCATAATTATATGATTTTATATACAGCTATGCACATTGAGTTTTATTTCTGAATGGTTTTTGCTCTGCCATCTTCTTAAAATTTTTTTGGCAATGAGCATACATGAAATATTTTGTAATGTTTAGGAAGTCCATTTCATCATTCAAAAGAGATCATGGGGACTTCTTTGATGGTCCAGTGGCTAAGACTCTGCCCTCCCACCGCTGGGGCCCAGGTTCTGCCTCTGTCCAGGTTACTAAATCCCACATGCTGCAACAAAGATCCTGCACAAAGATCCACAACTAAGACCTGGCACAGTCAAATAAATACTTTTAAAAAAAGATCATGAAGCAAAGTTTTCAACTTCAGGTAACGAAATGTTTTTGGGTACTTCTCTGTAATCTCCCATAGTCTTGGATGTTTCTGTACCACATAGATACTTTTAGGGGGGAAAAAAGGATTAAGGCAAAAAAAACAGATCAGAGACAAGCACAAATCCTAAGATATGGGTGATAAATTACCTGATTAAAAATATCTCCTCGTACAGCTTCACAGTCAACTTTGTATTTACAAATCAGGCAAGATGCTGTTGCAAAGGAACCTAAAAACAACCAACAAATACATGCTTTATTAAAGAAATTTTTCCATTTCTTAAATAAGTTATAATTAATCTGATACTAGAAAAGCTGGAGACTTAAAGAGGTTCCACAAAAGAGATGCTGATATAATGACCCTTTCTAAATCTACTCTTTCAATAAAATAACACTAACTCCTCCAGGACTAAAACTGGAAGGTTATGATTGTATTAGCTCAACAGTTTTGTTTCAGAAACAGTTTAGATACAATAAAAGTCTATTCAAACTTGTTTTAAAGTCTTCAAATTTCTGAATTCTGTACATCTGACCTAATCGGCAGTTCCTTTGATTTCCTCAAGATGCCATGTTTTTTTCATCCATAGCTAATATCACTTTTGTAATAAAAAAACATTATTTAAAAGAATGTAATAGGCTTCCCTCATGGCTCAGTGGGTAAAGAATCCACCTGCAATGCAGGAAATGTGGGTTTGATCTCTAGGTTACGAAGATCCTCTGGAGAAGGAGATGACAACCCACTCCAGTATTATTGCCTGAAAAATCCCATGGACAGAGGTGCCTGATGGGCTACAATCCACAGGGTTGCAAAGGATCACACATGACAAAGCACACTATTTGAAACTTGAGTGTACACAACTGCTACATCTTTTGAAATCCAAATTACA
This sequence comes from Madoqua kirkii, assembly GCA_006408675.1. NCBI lineage: Eukaryota > Metazoa > Chordata > Mammalia > Artiodactyla > Bovidae > Madoqua > Madoqua kirkii. Next base: position 22,030 of record SJYC01132953.1, read on the forward strand.
AATTACATTTGATACAATTAAGAGCCGAGGCCAGTATTTCAGGTTTCGTATTTTTGCAGTCTACTTTCCTTACCTACACCTGATCAGGTAACATAAATAATAAGGCTTAATCTCCATTCCTAAATAGTAGCCTACTTACTAATCCTAATTTTTCCTACAAAACTAACATAATGGGAAAAGCAATTCTGAAGTTTACTAACCATGACACTGAATTATCTTTTGGATTCCTGCACCTGCTCCAGTGTATCTATGTTCTGAGTATAGTTGCGAAGTAGCTTTCCTTCCTTATCGGACAAGGCTATGAATTTGTGACAAAGAGATGGTTGGAACTGTCCAGGATATATTTCCTAGATAATGCAAAAAGCAGAACAAACATGAAGTGTTAACAAATGTCACAGGTTTAGCTTTAACAACAACAAAAAAACTACCAATGATAATTAGAAAACAATACATGACAATCTCAAAGCATCTAGATGGATGCAACACACACAAAAAGATTATTGCTATGAAACAAATAAAACTCAGCAATTAGTGAACACAGCCTCTCAAAAAAGGTAAAATCGACCTGCAAACATCTCTTATAAATGTTGATATTTTAATAAAAGTCAGAAGAAATACATACCTTAATATATATCTAATTTTTGTTGGCTGAAAATTCAGATTTTTTTTTGTAAATGAAAAGGGGAAAAGTTTATATTGAAATAAAAAATACTAAAGATATGGTGACTTCTTTTTTAAAACTAAAAAAGGCACTGTCAACATAATATTAAAAATTTTTGATTCATCATTCATTATAAATATCAACCTGTTGGAAGTTTAAAGCTAAAGTTTTAATTCCTTACCAAAATTGTTTTCCTTCCACTGCACAGGCACATACTGGTATAGTATAGAGTTGCTCATGAATGCTGAGTTGCTGGATTTTGTGTGTGTGTTTTTCCCCCCAAATAATGCTTCAATGCTGTTTCTTCTTTAAAAACAAAGAATTCAGATATACACATGGCAAAAAGATCAGAAAAAAAGTATCAATTTTGGTCCTCTCAACTTTTGACAGTGTTTTTATTAAATTTCATTTAGTAAGTGACTATGGCAAAGGAAGTTTCTTCTCTACTTTTTTCATCGAAGTATTACTTCTACCTACTTCCTTACCATTCATTACAGCCTCTAAGCTATTAAAATGCTAGCAAAAAACTAGATACAACCATACGTCCACCAACAGAGGACTGGCTGTAGAAATGTGGAACATCCATAACAGTGATAGTGCAGCCACTGAAGTGAATGAGGGAGCGACCTGCAAGATGGCCATGACGTGAAAAAAGCCAGCTTAGTCACCAATGTGCATAGTTTTGTTTTTGTTGTTTTGTAAAGAAGCAAAAATGGGAATTATATGCAAAGCATAGATACTTTCATTTAAACAAGTCAGGAAGGATAGAAACAAGCTATAAAACTTCGGGAAGGGGGTTGGAGTCTTCAATTCTGACATTATGCAAAAATGTTTAATAGTAAAGATTCTACATGACTTTAACTTTTAATCTACTTAATATTTCAAGTTTAAAAAACTGCCTACCAAGATACCCTTTAGGTGAAAATTATAGGCATGTCTCATTACAAAGTCTATTACATACATGACCATATACTGCTGAAAATGTGACATACACAAAACCCAAGAATTCTGCCTCCCAAATTTTTATCATAAAGTTCATGAACAACTCTGCAATTCAAGGAAGACAATGCATATAGAAACAAGTGAAACAAGTGAAGAGCTTATGAAAGCTAATGTTTATAAAAAACATGTCACATTATGTTTGGACTACTAGGTTGTGCTCTATTAAAACCATTGTTTTCTCATCAGATTGCTTTGTTCTAATACTAGTACCATATAACTCTCCCCTCCGGAAACAGCTGTTAGAATTTTTTTTTAATCAAATACAATATTCTAGGCAACGGATAGAACAGTAGTCAGGAAAGTGCTAAGAGCATGGCAACAGTACGAGAACAAACGGCTGCCGACCTCCAGAGCAAGGCTGAGCAGCACCAAGGGCGCCAGGACTCCCCCCTAGAATGACGTTTCAGGCACCTTACTGCCCACCCTTTTTAAAAGGAAGGATTAAGAACAAAATCCTGTGAGACACTAGCTCTTCTCCTCCCTGACTGCTTCACGATGATGAACGACACAGTAACTATCCAGAGTAGAAAGTTTATGACCAACTGACTACTTCAGTGGAAACAAACGGTCATCGATGACCTTCACCACGGGTAGGAAATAGTACCCAAGACAAAATTCAGGGAAAAAAAAAATCTAGCCAAAATGTACAAAACCATACCAGATGTCACCCCTGTATTTGGATTCAGAATCCATTTTGGTGGTGGCAAGACAAATGGCTTTGGGATGATTTTAAATTCCCGGGATTATGAGAATAAGAATAAGCCCAAACACAGGCTTACAAGTAAGTCATGGCCTGGAGGAGGAGAAAAACACGTCAAGACAGCAAAAGGAAGGATGGAACAGAATGAAGAGTCAGGGAGGCTGCAGAGGCCAATACTGGTGCTGGCGAAAAGGAGCCAAGCTTCTGCAGTGACTTATCTGTGGTGACTGTATAAACTTTTCATGAAAGAATTTAATAAACTAGAATTGTTTAAAAAAAAAAAAATTTGTGGGATACTAGATTCAGCTCTGTACTCCAGTTTCCCGTCATGTTCAATGCACTAACAATTCAGGGGTAATTTAAATGTACTTAGATTTACAAATCAATTCCTGTAGTTTGGAATAATTTATTAAGGGTTTGTTTTATTTTGTAAGCTTATGTTCAACAGTTATTTGAAACTTTGTCTATTTTCTTCTAAATACACAGTGGATCATGTTTGAATCACTAGATTTAAGTACTGCATTCCAACTAAGGGATATAATCTGAAATAATGGGGAAAATTTACTCTGAAAGGACTGTTTTACCATAACTACCCCTAAATAAGGACTCACCAAAGTTTGAGATGCCACTATTTCAATAGAGAGTATGAAAAGTTGTTAAGAAACTAGAATTTAAATTTTCTAAGTTCCCAATCCCTTAATAAGGCAAATTTGTTAAAAATCCAATAGAGGGCTTCTCTGGTGGCTCAGTGGTAGAGAATCCACCTGCCAATGTAGAAGACATGGGTTCAATCCCTGGTCCAGGAAGATCCCAGATTTCTTGTGGCAACTAAGCCCACACCAGTCAGTGCTTTAGGAGGATGAGAGCCACAACGACTGCGGCCCACGCACCCAAGAGTTTGTGCTCCTCAACAAGAACAGCCACTAGTGAGAGGCCCCATAAAGAGTAGCCTCCACTTGCCCAACTAGAGAAAGCCTACATGCAGCAATGAAGATCCAACACAAACCAAAAAAAACAAATTAAAAACAAACCTAACTGGCTGGCAGGAGATACAATTTTCAGATAAAATACAGATTAACTCTTCCTGTTGGAATTCTGACATTCCAGATCTGTTCTAAGCAAGATGGGCCATCCTAAATCTGAACCTCCTTAAGTCCTATGAAGGAACCAGTTACATGGACCACTGTTATTGCCAGAGGAATCCATTTACAATAGCTTGGAAGCAGAACTGGTACCAAAAGCTTGAAATGCTATTAAATGACAAACTGCTTTTATAAACTGTGTCCAGAAATGTGCAAACAATCCAGTAATTGGCCATCAGCAACCAACTTTTTTGCCATACTGAGTTTTCATGTAGGAATAATGGTTTTTCTCCAGAGATGCTCTCTGCTTGTTTGCTTCTCACAATTTCCAATATGAATGAGAATCCAGTCAAAGGCAGGGTGTTAATTGCAGACCCTCGAAACTAGAAGGACTCACCAAAGTTTGAGATGCCACTATTTCAATAGGTAGTAGGAAGAGTTGTTAAGAAACTACAATTTAAATTTTCCAAGGTCCCCAAAAGTAAGTGACACCAACTGACCACAGTAATGAAAAGTCTTCATAATCCCTAGTCTTTCCACTCATTCCACAAAATCATAGATTATTCAGTATCTTTCCTAGTCAAAACTTGTAAATCAGTCACCCGACAAATGTACTTTTGTCCCCATTAAAAAGCTGGCTTCCTCAACTTTTTCCACACTGGGATACCAGAGCAAGTATTTAAGGTTTTGCAGGCCATTTGGTCTGTTGTCTTTATGGTCCGTATTACAACCATTCAAGTCTTCCACTGTAGTACTTAAGCAGCCACAGGCAACGTGTCAATGAATGAGCATGGCTCTGTTCCAGTGAAACTTTATTTATAGTCACTGATATTAGAATTTCATATAATGTTCACATGATGTAAAGTATTATTTTTATTTTTTTTCATATCCATTTAAGTTTTAGCTCATAGTTGTAAATAAATAGGCAGTGGGCCACATCTGGACTAAGGCTGTAGTCTGCTGGCCCCTATACTAACATAAGAGAATTTCAACTAGTGAAGCTATTCATTAATACTTAATGTATGTCCCAGGTATAACAGGAGCCCTTTGTAATAATGCTGCAGACTGGGCTGAGGACTGGATTTTTACATTTTCAAGGACTGTAAAGTAAAAGAACACAGCGGGCCAGAAAGCAGGTTACATTTACTACCAGGGCCTGTACAGAAAAGGTCTGTTGATCCTCCTTTCTAGACATATAGACCACCATCTTGCAGGTGAGAAAACCAAAGCACAGAAGTAACTCCAAAAGTCACAAAAGCCAAGTAGCAGAACTATCATTCAAACCCAGTTTTGATGCCAAAGTGCAGCTCTTAACCACTATGCAATTTCTGATCCCTCAACTTCATGTTCCCTGTTTTTCCTTCAGGTGAAATACCATTTATATTAGGTACTGCAAATCAGTCTACTGAGACTAATCTAGTTAAGCATTTTTCACATTGCACATCCCACATGGGATTATTGGAGATGAATTCTAATCACCCACCAACACTTCAAGAATATATGTTCTCAGGACTTTTCCTGAGGGCACCGTGGATAAGAATCCGCTTGCTAATGCAAGGCACATGGGTTCAATTCCTACAAGAGGAAGATTTCAAACAGCACAGAGCAACTAAGCCCATGCACCACAACTACTGAGCCTGTGTGCTGCAAGTACTGAAGCTGACGCACCTGGAGCGTGTGCTCTGCCAACAAGACAAGCTACCGTAATGAGAAGCCAGAGCACTGGAATGAAGAGTAGCCCCTACTTGCTGCAACTACAGAAAGTCTGTAGAAAGCAACAAAGACCCAGTGCAACCAAAAATAAACAATTAAAAAAAAATACACATTCTTGGGAATTTCCTGGCAGTCCAGTGTTTAGGCCTCCATGTAAGATCCCACAAGCTCTGCACTGCAAAAAAAAAAAGTTCTCACAAATTAGTACGAAGAAAAGAATCTAAATGAAAAAAAATTACTAAGAACAACAGGCGATTCAAAGATATACAGATGGCAAGTAGTAAGAAGCAGTCATCTATGCTACTATTAATAACAAAAAAGAATAGCTAGTTTTAACTGCCTTAAACTCTAGATAGCCATTAACAGA
>SJYC01132954.1:0-21297 GCA_006408675.1 Madoqua kirkii
AAAAAAACAAATTAAAAACAAACCTAACTGGCTGGCAGGAGATACAATTTTCAGATAAAATACAGATTAACTCTTCCTGTTGGAATTCTGACATTCCAGATCTGTTCTAAGCAAGATGGGCCATCCTAAATCTGAACCTCCTTAAGTCCTATGAAGGAACCAGTTACATGGACCACTGTTATTGCCAGAGGAATCCATTTACAATAGCTTGGAAGCAGAACTGGTACCAAAAGCTTGAAATGCTATTAAATGACAAACTGCTTTTATAAACTGTGTCCAGAAATGTGCAAACAATCCAGTAATTGGCCATCAGCAACCAACTTTTTTGCCATACTGAGTTTTCATGTAGGAATAATGGTTTTTCTCCAGAGATGCTCTCTGCTTGTTTGCTTCTCACAATTTCCAATATGAATGAGAATCCAGTCAAAGGCAGGGTGTTAATTGCAGACCCTCGAAACTAGAAGGACTCACCAAAGTTTGAGATGCCACTATTTCAATAGGTAGTAGGAAGAGTTGTTAAGAAACTACAATTTAAATTTTCCAAGGTCCCCAAAAGTAAGTGACACCAACTGACCACAGTAATGAAAAGTCTTCATAATCCCTAGTCTTTCCACTCATTCCACAAAATCATAGATTATTCAGTATCTTTCCTAGTCAAAACTTGTAAATCAGTCACCCGACAAATGTACTTTTGTCCCCATTAAAAAGCTGGCTTCCTCAACTTTTTCCACACTGGGATACCAGAGCAAGTATTTAAGGTTTTGCAGGCCATTTGGTCTGTTGTCTTTATGGTCCGTATTACAACCATTCAAGTCTTCCACTGTAGTACTTAAGCAGCCACAGGCAACGTGTCAATGAATGAGCATGGCTCTGTTCCAGTGAAACTTTATTTATAGTCACTGATATTAGAATTTCATATAATGTTCACATGATGTAAAGTATTATTTTTATTTTTTTTCATATCCATTTAAGTTTTAGCTCATAGTTGTAAATAAATAGGCAGTGGGCCACATCTGGACTAAGCTGTAGTCTGCTGGCCCCTATACTAACATAAGAGAATTTCAACTAGTGAAGCTATTCATTAATACTTAATGTATGTCCCAGGTATAACAGGAGCCCTTTGTAATAATGCTGCAGACTGGGCTGAGGACTGGATTTTTACATTTTCAAGGACTGTAAAGTAAAAGAACACAGCGGGCCAGAAAGCAGGTTACATTTACTACCAGGGCCTGTACAGAAAAGGTCTGTTGATCCTCCTTTCTAGACATATAGACCACCATCTTGCAGGTGAGAAAACCAAAGCACAGAAGTAACTCCAAAAGTCACAAAAGCCAAGTAGCAGAACTATCATTCAAACCCAGTTTTGATGCCAAAGTGCAGCTCTTAACCACTATGCAATTTCTGATCCCTCAACTTCATGTTCCCTGTTTTTCCTTCAGGTGAAATACCATTTATATTAGGTACTGCAAATCAGTCTACTGAGACTAATCTAGTTAAGCATTTTTCACATTGCACATCCCACATGGGATTATTGGAGATGAATTCTAATCACCCACCAACACTTCAAGAATATATGTTCTCAGGACTTTTCCTGAGGGCACCGTGGATAAGAATCCGCTTGCTAATGCAAGGCACATGGGTTCAATTCCTACAAGAGGAAGATTTCAAACAGCACAGAGCAACTAAGCCCATGCACCACAACTACTGAGCCTGTGTGCTGCAAGTACTGAAGCTGACGCACCTGGAGCGTGTGCTCTGCCAACAAGACAAGCTACCGTAATGAGAAGCCAGAGCACTGGAATGAAGAGTAGCCCCTACTTGCTGCAACTACAGAAAGTCTGTAGAAAGCAACAAAGACCCAGTGCAACCAAAAATAAACAATTAAAAAAAAATACACATTCTTGGGAATTTCCTGGCAGTCCAGTGTTTAGGCCTCCATGTAAGATCCCACAAGCTCTGCATTGCAAAAAAAAAAAGTTCTCACAAATTAGTACGAAGAAAAGAATCTAAATGAAAAAAAATTACTAAGAACAACAGGCGATTCAAGATATAGATGGCAAGTAGTAAGAAGCAGTCATCTATGCTACTATTAATAACAAAAAAGAATAGCTAGTTTTAACTGCCTTAAACTCTAGATAGCCATTAACAGATGATTAGATAATACTGTGGTTCAACTATGAAACAACCCTATGCAGCCTTTTCTTTAAAATGAGGTATATTTAAGAGCCATTAGGAAACTATTTCCAAGAATATTAAGTGGGGGAAAAAAGCAATATAGAGAGAAGAGTGTGATTTTGTTGGCAGTCATTTTTAAAGTATTATTAGAAATTTACAGTAATATTCCCCGCCCCCCCCCGACACACAAACAGGTTTCCTCTTTTTTTTTTTCCTAGAAGGAAACCAGTGAAACATTTTACCATGGTAACCTTTAAGAAAGATTAGATAGGAAAAATGAAAGGAGAGGCCAACTAACATGTTTTCTACGGTTTCAACCTTTTCAAACCATATACACAACACACAGACATTCTAAAAAACAAAACAAACCAACAATACTAACGTATCATGGGAGACTTTCTGTGGGGGAAAGAGCACGGGCATGCTAATTTAGCTTTCCAATACACTTCTGATGGGAGTACGTTTTACTCACCCACAGCCATTAGCAATTAGAAACATGAAAAAGGACAATCAGAGCAATACATTTTTAGTAACAGAAAGCAGAAAATGTCCAAAATGAACACTTGCCAGATGAGCTGCAACAGATGGAACCTATGATGAACCACCTAACACTGTGATTGTTATCAAGTATTCAAGTATCTGACAGAAAGTTTACTGAGTGGAAAATACTACAAATGAGCTGGTTTTAAGATTCCTTAACCTTGTAACTACTTAATCTGGTATGTTTGTACCTATCAATAAAGTGACAATTTACTGAATAAATATACATTTTTGGAAGTTCGTATTTATCCCTCTCCTTTCCTTGAATTTTATCCCTTTAAGGGAAAGAACATTCACCGTATTCAATATGGGACAGCAACTATATCTTTGAACACAGTCCTTAAAAAAAAAGGTTATTTTATAGAACCTCAGTTTCACCTTCACTGACTCTTAATAAAAATCACTATTTATCAGCACCAGATAAATGAATTAATCTTTATAACTGCCACTCATATAGGATTGTTTTTCATGGACTCCTGAGAACCATGGCTACAATTCAATTTAAGCCCTTATGCAAGAAGACAATGGTTCAGAACAAGAATATACAGCTTTAATGTTGGCCTTAACTGTTCTCCTACAGAAGAATTCAAAGTGGTGCCACAGCTAGGCATACTGTTGACACACTAGTGGCTCAAATGGAGCAATTTTGCAGGAGACATCTGGATATCTGGACATATTTTTGATCGTTAACACTGACGAGAGGGTGCTAATGGTATTTAATAGGAAGAGGCCACTGGCTGCTGCTAAATATCCTACAGCACACAGTACTCACTGCAAAGAATTGTCCATCCCAAATTTCAGCAGGTTGAGAAACTGCTCTAATGAACCAGTAACCTCTTTCACACACCTCTCCCATTACTTGGAGGTCCCAGTCTAGAGGAAATCTGTTTCTTCTCCATCATATACAATCAACGGCTTGATACATCTAGAGAAATTTTCCTTCCAAAAAGGTCTAAATTCACAATATGTCCTGTTTTCATGGCTTTATTAAATTCATTTTCTTTCAAAAGGAACCCCCCTACACTGTTGGTGTAAATTGGTACAAGCACTATGGAGGTTCCTTAAAAACCTAAAAGAGAGCTGACATATGATCCTACAACCCACTCCTGGGCATATATCCAGAGAAAACTGTAATTCAAACAGGTACATGCAACCCCGATGTTCTGTAGCACTATTTACAATAGCCAAAACATGGAAACAACCTAACTGTCCATCAACAGATGACTGATAAAGATGTGGTAAATATATACAATGGAGTACTATTTAGCCATAAAAAAGAATGAAATAATGCAGTCTGCAGCAAAACGGACGGACCCAGAGATTATCATACTAAAGTGAAGCCAGACAGAGAGACAAATATCAAACATCACTTCTTTAAAAAATAAAAATAATAAATGAACTTACTAAACAGAAATAGATCCAAAGACACAGAAAACAAATTTATGATTACTAAAGGGGAAACAGGTTATAAATTAGGAGTTTGGGATTAACATATACTCACTCCTATGTATAAAATAATCAGGATTTCCCTGGCGGTCCACTGTTAACAATCTGCCTGCCAATGCAGAGGGCATGGGTTTGTTTGATTCCTGGTCTGGGAAGAGCCCACGTGTTGTGGAACAACTAAGCCTGTGCGCGGCAACTACTGAACCGGTGCTCCAGAGCTTGTGCGCACAACTACTGAAGCCTGCACGCCCTTAGAGCTGTGCTCTGCAACAGGAGAAGCCACAGTGAGAAGCCCTGGTGCCAAGATGGAAGAGTAGCCCCCGCCTGCTCTTCCAAAAAAGAAAGCCCTCGTGCAGCAACCAAACCCAGGACAGCCGAAAATAAGTAAATAAAGATCAGGTAGCCTATGAAGACCTACTGTATAGCACAGAGAACTATACTATTTTATAACAACCTATAAATAATCTGAAAAAAAAGAGATACACAACTAAAGCACTGTGCTAGACACCTGAAACCCATTTTAAATCAACTACACATCAACTTAAATTCATTCTCTCACAACTAGCAAAGTAATCATCTTTTTAAACTTTCTGCCTAGTATAGAAACTGGTAGAAAATTTTAGAGTCTGAGTATTTTACTCATGTATTCTTTTTGGAATCTAGTAAAATATTACAAGATTTACATATCCTCCCCATTCTTAATTTCTGAACATTATCCTTCATTCTTTGTCCTTTCTTATTTGTCCTTCAGCTTTTTCCTAATTATTCATTTTTAGACTCAAATTAGCTCAGTCTCTCTTAGCTATTACCATTTATTTTAAGCGGTACTTCAGCAACTAGATGCTTTCCTTTTGGTAGTTTTTAGAGTGAGAACTGAACAACAATCTTGTATGACTAGCAGTTCTTTTAAAGATTAATTCATTTGTTTAGCTCCACCTTTCATAGAGAATGAAACATGCTGCCTCTACCCACTTTTTCTTCTCCTAGCCACCATAAAATCTGTACACTGTAACAAATTAACACTGCCATTTTTACTCTGGACTTCCCAGGTGGCTCAGTGGTAAAGAATCTGCCAATGCAGGAGACACAGATTTGATTCCTGGATGGGGAAGATCCCCTGAATTAGGAAATGGCAACCCACTCCAGGATTCTTGCCTGGGAAATCTCATGGACTCAGGAGCCTGGTGGGCTACAGCCCACGGGCTCACAGAGAGTTGGATATGACTCAGCCACTGAGCACAGCACAGCAGCATTTTTGCTCCAATTCAGATTTTCTCTTTGGCCTTGTCAGATTTCTATTATGTGCATTTTTATAACCTGTCTTTGTAAGAGTAATACTTAATTGCTTCTGCAGATTCTTATATATCAAAGCCAGTTTAAATTGCCTGGACAGCTCAGCTGGTAGAGCATCAGATTTTTAATCTGAGGTTCAAGTCCCTGTCAAAGCACCAACCAAGAATATTCTACTAAAACCAGTTTAGGCTAAAACTGAATACTCATTATGTACTTTAGACAACAAAGATTACAATCTTTCTCACCTTGTTATTTGTATTCTCAGTTATCATATTTTTCACAAGTGTGAGATTACTACCTTTACTAGGCAATTTAATATACACTTAAGTGACAGAGTTCTGAAAAAGCTGGAAAGTTGGTCTGGGCATGTTGTTTCCTCTCAGAACACAGAATTTACAGCAAAAATCTTGTGAGCATTAAATAATGCACCAGTAAATCAAGCTCTTATACTCAGATACAAGATCAAAGTAATTTCTGGTTACCTAATGGCTTTCTTTAAGTGTTAATTCCTGTGCAATTCCCTTGGGGTCTGGTGGTTAAGACTCTGCACTCCCACAGCAGACTGTAGGTGGCATGAGTTCCATCCCTTGTCAGGGAACTAAGATCCCAAAGGCCACAGAGTGAGGCCAGAAAAAAGGTGTTAATTTCTGATAACCAGAGCCAGTGTCCTAAGTCCATTCAAGAAACCACCTAACTGATATTTCACCGGTCTTCAAAGTCTTGCAGCAGTACCCCTAGCACTAGTATATTAAAAAACAGTAGTACCTTCACAAACTCACATTCTTATAACAAAGAAAAACAAACAGAAACTAACTTTACATTATTTGCTCAGTTCACTGTGAACCAGTAGTCTATTCTAAAGGATAGACCAGCATCACTGCTGATATATGAAGTTCAAAAGTTTTCTAAGCTTCAAGTTGATTATTGGCAAGATTCAAATTTCTCTTAGTAGCCTGCAGAAAGTTTTCAAATTCAGTTTTCAGTTTTAGCAAGTAAATCATTTTCTAAAATATTCCAATGTAATATCCCCATTTTATTCTAATTCCTGTTTATAAGCACACTTGCACAAAACAAAATTATTTAAGATAGTCCATCAATTTAAGCTAACACATGTATTCTAAATCGGTGGAGGTTCCTATAGTTATATAAACAGACTACATGATTTGAAAGTAGTTGAGGTCATCCTTTAATTAAAATTCAATTCCATTTTATTTCTATGCCCATTAAAAAATAATTAGTAATACAAAAGACCCTTTCAAGCATGCTAAAGTTCAGCAATAACAACTTAGCAAATTTTGAATTTACTGCACCAGCAACTATTAACATCATGCAAGCATACCTCAGAGACACCATGAGTTTGGTTCCACACCAGAGCAAAAAAGCAAATATCCCAATCAAGTCAGTTAAATGAATTTTTCCGGTTTCTCCATTCATAGAAAGTTATGTTTATACTATACTGTAATTCATTAAGTGTGCAATAGCATTATGTCTCAAAAAAATGTACATTCCTTAATTAAAAACACTTTATTGCTGGGAAGAATGCTAACCATCACTACATCCTCGGTAATAACAAAGACCACTGAACAAATAATGAAAAAGCTTGAAATACTGTGAATTACCAAAGTGTGACACAGACATAGGTGAGCAAATTGTAGCTTGAAAAACGGCACCTACATACTTACTTGATGTAGGGTTGCCTTATGCCTCAAATTTGTGAAAACAAAAAAGCTCACAGTATCTGTGAAGATTAAGTATACAGGGACAGGGGCTTCCTGGGTGGGGTCCAGTGGCTCAGAGCCCACCTGCCAATACAGGAGACATGGATTCTATCCCTGGTCCAGGAAGATCCCACATGCCACTGGGGCAACTAAACCCATGAGTTGCGACTACTGAAGCGAATACACCCTAGAGCCTGTGCTCTGCAACACAGCAGCAGTGAGCAGCCTGCGCACCACGGAGTCGTCCCTGATCGGCACAGCGATAGCAAGCCCCTGAGCAGCAATGAAGACCCAGCGTAGCCCCACCCCAACCCCAAAAAGACGTGAAATGCTGAAATAAAGTATACAGTGAGAATGTGCACAGACTGTATGCAAATCACTGTATATAAGAGACTTAAGCATCCTCAGATTTTGGTATCTGAGTGAATCTTAAACCAATCCCCACCTCAGATACCAAGGGATGACTGTTATGTCAAACTTTAAACTCCAGAGTTGCCAAATAAAAACATCTGAATCATATACACAATTCAGATTTTCTAGTAACCACATTAACAATGTGAAATTTTCACAATTTATAACCCAATTCCAAAGTATTGCTATTTACACATATAATCATTATATGTATTTTCTATGTTTTTCATACTAGGTGTCCAAAACCTGGTATGTCTTCCACATTTGTTAACATCTCAGTACAGTACACTTAGGCACTCAATAGCCCCACAAGGCAAACGGCTTCTGAACCGGACAGAGCACCTCTACACGCTCTAGAGCAGAACCGACCCTGACTGAAACGCACTCTAAGAACCTCTCCACCCCAGTCACAGGCATGTCTCCTCATACTATAAAACATGCTGAACAGATGTTGTAATCTTTGTGATCCATAAGAAATATTCAATACCAAAACAATGATGCTACTTTTACATGATCTACTAACCTCTGAAAGGAATTGATGCTTTTTAACTGTGGTGTTGGAGAAGACTCTTGAGAGTTCCTTGGACTACAAGGAGGTCCCAACAGTCCACTCTAAAGGAGATTAGCCCTGGGTGTTCTTTGGAAGGACTGATGCTATAGCTGAAACTCCAGTACTCTGGCCGTCTCATGCGAACAGCTGACTCACTGATGCTGGGAGGCATTGGGGGCAGGAGGAAAAGGGGACGACAGAGGATGAGATGGCTGGATGGCATCACCGACTCAATAGACGTGAGTTTGCGTGAACTCCGGGAGATGGTGATGGACGGGGAAGCAGCAGTGAGCAGCCTGCGCACCACGGAGTCGTCCCTGATCGGCACAGCGATAGCAAGCCCCTGAGCAGCAATGAAGACCCAGCGTAGCCCCACCCCACCCCCAAAAAGACGTGAAATGCTGAAATAAAGTATACAGTGAGAATGTGCACAGACTGTATGCAAATCACTGTATATAAGAGACTTAAGCATCCTCAGATTTTGGTATCTGAGTGAATCTTAAACCAATCCCCACCTCAGATACCAAGGGATGACTGTTATGTCAAACTTTAAACTCCAGAGTTGCCAAATAAAAACATCTGAATCATATACACAATTCAGATTTTCTAGTAACCACATTAACAATGTGAAATTTTCACAATTTATAACCCAATTCCAAAGTATTGCTATTTACACATATAATCATTATATGTATTTTCTATGTTTTTCATACTAGGTGTCCAAAACCTGGTATGTCTTCCACACTTGTTAACATCTCAGTACAGTACACTTAGGCACTCAATAGCCCCACAAGGCAAACGGCTTCTGAACCGGACAGAGCACCTCTACACGCTCTAGAGCAGAACCGACCCTGACTGAAACGCACTCTAAGAACCTCTCCACCCCAGTCACAGGCATGTCTCCTCATACTATAAAACATGCTGAACAGATGTTGTAATCTTTGTGATCCATAAGAAATATTCAATACCAAAACAATGATGCTACTTTTACATGATCTACTAACCTCTGAAAGGAATTGATGCTTTTTAACTGTGGTGTTGGAGAAGACTCTTGAGAGTTCCTTGGACTACAAGGAGGTCCCAACAGTCCACTCTAAAGGAGATTAGCCCTGGGTGTTCTTTGGAAGGACTGATGCTATAGCTGAAACTCCAGTACTCTGGCCGTCTCATGCGAACAGCTGACTCACTGATGCTGGGAGGCATTGGGGGCAGGAGGAAAAGGGGACGACAGAGGATGAGATGGCTGGATGGCATCACCGACTCAATAGACGTGAGTTTGCGTGAACTCCGGGAGATGGTGATGGACGGGGGGAGGCCTGGCGTGCTGCGATTCATGGGGTCGCAAAGAGTCAGACATGACTGAGCAACTGAACCTCTAAAAAAGGTCTGGAAAAAAGTGAAGTGCAAACTGGAAAAATACAAAATAGCTTCTTCTTTGAAAATAAGCACCATCATAAAATGAAGAAAAGCAAATGATAGTCCCTATGGGGAAGAAGGCATTTCTGACTAAAATGATTTCATTTCAGTGATTTTACTCCACCACAGTATTAGTACTCAATTTACTATACAGTCATTCAAAATAACTTTTCATGACAGAAGGACAAAGAAACAGCTAGAAAAGTTTGTAGTACCTTTGCAAACTTGAAGAATGGTCTTGGATCTTTTCTGAAATATTCAATATCAAACATTGCTTGAGGATCCGGAAGGTCTGGAAAGTCTATTGCAAGGCGAGCATAAATACCGTCTCTTGACCTGAAGTCAGGTATTCCACAAGAAACAGAAACCTGAAATACGCATGGCATAATTTGTACAATTAAATCTTCTACTGCTGCCTTAATAATTACTAGTCCTCTTATCACACAATTAGGGAAGAACTGAAAAATAGTTTTAGTTTGAAACTTTTGGGGAATAGAGATACTACCTTAGTTTAATTTCTAATAGAAATAAAATATTCAGAAAACCAGTGTAATTAAGTCCACCACATATTTCATTCATAAGCGGGTAAGGAATTTTAAGTCAGGCTAATTTTAAACCTCTATAAGCATTTAACCACCAAATTAAAGCAATTCCAACTTGATTGGGAAAGAAGTAAGCCATTTCAAATTATTTGAAAGCAGGCAAGAATTTCTATCAGTCAAGTATTAAAAAAAATCTCTCCTCTAAATCAAGGTTCTATTACTTCACAAACACTAAATTTCTTAACTTTCCTTAAAAAACTATGCTGTACAATATTGCAATTTTTACTTTTGAAGAGCAAATTTAGATTCTGTGCTTTTTCTACAAATAAGCCTTGACAATTTCAAACTGGGATTTCAGAAGTTATCTATTTCACAATTTGTCTGCGTTTACTCCATTTTGGTCTCAGGGCCAAAACGAATGTTTAAGTCACATCGGGGAAGCAAAACATACCTATTCGTCACGATCATCTAATGTTAAATAACACTCTCCCTGAAGTCAACAGGTCAGAAAGCAGGAGTCAACTTTACTCCAAAAACTGTTCTGTCACTACCATGTAACATATTCTGAATTCAGCACACAATATGAAATAGCCTAAATAACTAGTTAATGAGACAGAAAGTGGGGCAAATGGAAAATGTCAAGCCACCACAATCACATCATCTTAATTTAAAATGGAGGAGAGACGATGCATAAGAATTTTTACAATGCTCCACACTCTGTAACAGTGTGTTATCAACATTTAAAATTTAGTAAGCTGATGGGTAAAAAAGTGAACTATTACTTAATTTGTATTCACTGAGTACTGATATTGAGCCTCTTTCATGATTATCTGCAAACCATCTTGTTTTTGTCTATAGTCTTTGCCTTTTTTCTACTGCATTACTGTTATTTTCAATCAATTGAAGCTAACTGTACATTACAGTAATAATCCTTAAGTCAATCATGGTGCCTTTTTTTTTTTCAATCTGCTGTCTGTATTCCTCTTCTGTTTATGGTGCCTTTAAAAAAAACTTCTATGTAACTGGGAAAAAGAAATGGAGGAGAGGTAGGAATCTGTTACCTTTCCAACACTAAGTTCTCTACTTGCCAATACATAGATTATTAGGTTCCTGGTTTCTCCATGAAGGCTGAGCAAATAACCAACTTTTATCATTAGGCCCTGACACTGTAACACAAGCAGAATTCCCTGCATCTCCTTTAGGAGCTGTGGTATAATAAAGCAGGTAAAAATCTTACCTTAATCCCACTTACCTACTGTGTCAAGAAATAGAAGGACATCTTTTTTAAGGTTACTAAGAAGTTCAAAAAATCCTGAAACAATTTAGTAACTGGTGCTGTACTCACTTTTTAGCAGTTTCCAAAAACAAATGCCTGTTATCATGTAAGAATAAATTCTAGGACAAGGCTGAAAGCACACACCCTCCCCCTTTCACTAGTATTCTCATCATCTTACATACCCCAGCTCCAGTTAGAACTATTATTTTTTTGCACTCTTGCAGTAATTTCACAGCATCTTCAATTGTATTAATATCTTTTCTTTTTTTCCTTTTTGGTGGTTCTGAAAGGATATTAATAACAATCTGCCACAGTGTCATATCATCCAATTCAGGTGGAGGAATTGTTTCTGGTAGTAAATCTTTAAGAATTGTTCGAGGATCTGTGCCAATCATGAGATGTTGCTGAACAAAAGAATATGGACCTATATTGAAAGGGAAAAGAACTAGATCAATCCACTCCAAGTAGTTCAAAATCTCATTTATTTTCTGAAGCAGTAAATTAGCACTCCTTAAGGCTGTTTCGTAAAGTAAGAAAAATGCACTGCAAACATGTTTCATTCAGAATATCTTCAGAGCTAAGGTTATATATCCCAATGAAATCAGGAGCTGAGACTCACAGCCACTACTATATATCCTGTCCCCTGAGCTATAAAATGCCAGGTATGTATTTCAAAGGGATTCCCTGGTGGCCCAGTGGTAAAGAGGCCATAGTTCAATCCCTAGGTAGACAAGATCCCCTGGAAAAGGAAATGGCAACTCAATTCAGCATTATTGCCTGGGAAATCCAGGGACAGAGGAGCCTGGCTGGTTACAGTTCATGAAGTAGAATCAGATGCAACTTAGTGACTAAATAACATGTAAGGGCTGAGTGAATTTACTACTAGAATTAGATTTCTCTGGTCAAAACCTAAAAAAATATAACTTAAATACAACAGACGTACAAAAGGGCTCTGCAAATCAAGACCTTACCCATCCTGAAAGCCCACACTATTTATCATTAAAAACACAAAGAAAATGAAATCTATACTTAACTATCTTTTAAATTTTCCCAGTAATAACCTTCAATTTAATCTTAACCTGTCTTTGCAATGATACATACAATGCTAATGTTCTGAGTTTTAATAATTCTTTGCCCTAAATTTCTGGTCAGTTCCTAGCTTAAGAAAACCAAAAATACAGTCAATATAAACACTAAAGAGAAACTAATCATCACTATCTTGAAATAGTCAAGGCATTTCTGGAAAAATGAGAGCACATTAAGAAAAAGAGTATTTTGAGAAGGTCATGTTACTACTTCCATATAAAAATCTCATAGTATTCTCTACTTCAAATACTATTCCATTTCATCAAAATACTTAGTATTTACTGAGGGCAAATTTTTCCAGGCACTGACTAAACAGTAAGTATACAAATCAGTCAGAAATCCATGGCCCCCATGGGACTTTATATTCTAATGCAGGAAACCAGCAATAAAAGTTATATACAGAAATTGTCAAGTGGTAAGTGTTAAGAAGAAAAATTACAGAAGGATATGAAGGAAGAAGCAAGATACTTTGGAGGATGACCATTCCATATGGAGGGTACAAGTGGAAAGGACCGTAATGTGAGGACCTGGTTTTTGAGAAAGTACACAGGCCAGCTTCCATGGGCCCATTCTGTTTAACAAACAAAAACAGAACAAAGTACTAGACTTCCCTAAAACCAAGCTGACATTAAATCTCAGTAAACAACTAAGAACCTCATCACAAGACAATAAGGGAAGAAAGAAATACAGTTTTCGTCGACATAAAAAGAAAATACCAGAGAAAAGACAGCTCTTAAAACTGTGAAACCATACCTATCCGAGGTCTTGGAGTCCAGTCACTAGAACTCGCATGCGAGGCTCTATCATCTTCGTCACTTTCGCATGAATGGAAACCGTTGGTGATGATTTCATCACCAAACAGAAGGTTATCTGCGAAAGAAACCAAAGGTAACTCAAGGTTGTGGAAACAATTTGTATCTAAAATTACAAAGCTCTATAATTACTGTGATGCAACAATTTCCAATGAATAAAGCACTCATATTGCCCGTGTAAAAAATGTCTACTGGATCAACTCACACCGTTCACAGGAACAGTATATCCTCTTTAGGGATTCTGCTCAGAAGCTAAGTTCCATCAAAATCAGAAATAAGTCTACTTAATCAAAACACAAAAAGTAGCAACCTTGACTGAATTTATCGATCACAAATAATGGTTCATAAAACTTACCAAATAAAAATTTACCCAAAAAGTCACGCAAACACAGCTACGGGCAACTTGCGCTTACCTTATATAACGCTAAATCTACAAAGGTACCTTTGCATTATTCGTTTCCCTTATTAAACTATGTTTCTTGAAAACAGTGTCGTTTTTCTAATCCAGTCCCTAATGCACACGTTATCTTTATATACGGTCAAGTGGTCCACTGGTTGGATTTATTGGTACAGATAATGGAGAGGCATATCTATCTAGATAAAAACTATGAAAACACTGAAGGATGACGAGACACACAACTATCACATCTACTTTAGCATGTCAGAAAAATGTCAAGTCGTGTTTCAGGGTTACATATACACACACGGAGACAATTAATGTAACAACCACTGTAAGAACATGGCTACAGGAAAAACACTATTCACGGCAAAGTAGTCTAAAAAACTGTTACTCTCCTATGCCCACTATTAATTGCACCACAGAAGGGTAATGTCTTTATATAAACAACTATGCTCTTTAAAATTTAAAACAAGTTTGAAAATAAAGGCCCTCCAAAAAACCCCAACAAATTTCGCAGGCAATGGCAAAGGTTGGCGCAAGGGACAGTCCAAAAGTTGCAGGTTGAAGTGTGCGGGACGGGGAGACGCCGAGAAGCGAAGAACATTTAACAAAAGCAATACACTAAAGGAGTAGGAGGGGAGAGAAACTTATTTTAAAACCGACAGCAAGGGTAGCCCGCCCCGCGGCTGCGCAAAACGCGAGGCCGCTGGGGCGGGCCGCGGGGAGGAAGGTGGGGGTGGTGGAGAGCAAGGGAGGGAGCGAGTCCGCGGGCCGCTCCTGCAGCCCGGCCCTCAGCCCCGCAAGCGCGCGGCTCAAGGCCCAGGCCGGCAGGGGGAAGGCGCAGAGCCAGGCCCCAGCCCCCAACCCGCCCGACCCTCCAACGCCCGACACCGGGAGGGGCCCCGAGGTTGGATTTATTGGTACAGATAATGGAGAGGCATATCTATCTAGATAAAAACTATGAAAACACTGAAGGATGACGAGACACACAACTATCACATCTACTTTAGCATGTCAGAAAAATGTCAAGTCGTGTTTCAGGGTTACATATACACACACGGAGACAATTAATGTAACAACCACTGTAAGAACATGGCTACAGGAAAAACACTATTCACGGCAAAGTAGTCTAAAAAACTGTTACTCTCCTATGCCCACTATTAATTGCACCACAGAAGGGTAATGTCTTTATATAAACAACTATGCTCTTTAAAATTTAAAACAAGTTTGAAAATAAAGGCCCTCCAAAAAACCCCAACAAATTTCGCAGGCAATGGCAAAGGTTGGCGCAAGGGACAGTCCAAAAGTTGCAGGTTGAAGTGTGCGGGACGGGGAGACGCCGAGAAGCGAAGAACATTTAACAAAAGCAATACACTAAAGGAGTAGGAGGGGAGAGAAACTTATTTTAAAACCGACAGCAAGGGTAGCCCGCCCCGCGGCTGCGCAAAACGCGAGGCCGCTGGGGCGGGCCGCGGGGAGGAAGGTGGGGGTGGTGGAGAGCAAGGGAGGGAGCGAGTCCGCGGGCCGCTCCTGCAGCCCGGCCCTCAGCCCCGCAAGCGCGCGGCTCAAGGCCCAGGCCGGCAGGGGGAAGGCGCAGAGCCAGGCCCCAGCCCCCAACCCGCCCGACCCTCCACCGCCCGACACCAGGGAGGGGCCCCGGGAGGAGGAGGGGGGATGCGCAGTCCCGGCCGCCCGCGCCCTGCGCACCTCGGTACCCAATAGCCGCCGCCGCCTCTTCCTCCTCCTCGCCCTCGTCGTCGTCGTCGTAGAAGTCGTCGGCCGGTGGCGCCTCCCGGGATAGGCCCTGTAAGCCCGGCCCATTGTCTCCTTCTCCCGCCGCGGCCGCCGCCGCCGCCTGGGCCTCCCGCCACAGCGCCGCCGCCGCCGCCGGGCAGCCGCCGGCCGCCGCCGGCAGTTCCCGCTCGAGGGCCGTCCCCCCGGGCTCGCCCGGGCTCCGCCCGACGCCGGGGCCATCTCTTCGCGGCCTCTTGCGGAGCGGCTCCCCAGCAGGCGGCGACGGGGCCTCCCTCTCAGCCGCCACTACCGAGGGGGAGCCGCCAGGCTGAAGGGCGAGCGCCGCCTCGTCCGCCATCTTTCAACCGCCTCTCTGGCCCTCCTCCCTCGCCTCTCCTGCTCCCGCTCGACTCGCGGCACTGGCGCCCCCGCGGCTCCGGCTGCGGGAGATTTAAACCCCGTCACGTGACGCGCCGCTCCTCGCCCCCGCCCTCGCGCCGCTCCCGCCACCCACGCGGGCCGGACCACAACACCGCGGGTCACGTGGCAGGCGGAGGCGGCGTGGGCCTGGAGGAAACCCCGCCCCGGGTGCTGCGGCCCCACCCCTTGGAGGCAGGCGCGTCTCGCAGCCAAACTTGTCTTTCAGAGTCTTCAAATCAGTGCCCGCGGGTTGGTTCAAGTTTTGATTCGCACCGCGAGTTTCCACTTCTGCGTGAAGAGCACGCCTTGCTGGACTGCTTTTGTCTTTTCTGGACTTAGGCTAAGGGTTAATACTAAGTTCCGGAACGGCGTTAAGGCTAAACTTCCAGAAATGTGCTAAGTAATCGGTCAGTTTGTTAACGGACAAATGAAGTGAAATTCGTTCAGTCCTGTCCGCCTCTCTGTGACCCCGTGGACTCTACGGTCCATGAAATTCTCTAGGCCAGAATACTGGAGTGAGTAGTCTTTCCCTTCTCCAGGTGATCTTCCCTACCTAGGGGTCGAACCTAGGTCTTCCGCACTGCAGGCGGATTATTTACCAGCTGAGCCACACGAGAAATAGAGACAAAAGCACGGTTCGCTTGTCAACCTCCACACCCCATTCGCACAGCTTCTCTTTGGCTCCCTTTTACTCTGTGCTTTTGTCTTTAGACTATTGCTATTTCTTCCTCTCTCCATCCCTTGTAGGGCGGTGTAGGTTGTCCCTTAAAGGCATGTGCGCACCCTGCAAAGACCTTTGAGGCCGAGGGATGATCAGCTGACCTGCTTTGTGGTCCCAGCTTGGCTCCAAATGTGTGATTTCCCTCGTATAGGTTTCAAAAAATGAGTGTATCGGCTCAAGTGGAGTGGTATGAAGATAACTGGGCTGAGCATGACTTGGCCGCTACAAACATGTAGATTTGGGTAAGCATTTGAGATCCTTCTAGCGTGAGAAGTTGAGCTTTTCTGAACCCAAGATCTTCATCTGTAAAATGGTTAGTATTTTGTAGGGTTGTGATGAGAATTAAAGATAGACAGGTGTAAAGTGAAAGTTGTACATAGTAGCCAAAAATATTAATTCCTTGCCTACTTGAAGTCCCTTTTCTGTTTACTTTTCCTGAAATTTTAGGATTCTCACTCCACATCTGGCCTTAACTAAGAACCCGTAAGATACATGGCAGATCCAGAGCCTAACTTCATAGGCATCTCTTTCTGAAACATAGCACTTGGACCCCCTTAAGGGGTAGTGAGTTTATAGTTTATCAGTCTGTAAGCTTTAAGTGGGTCCTATCTATACAGTGACAATTACTGTTTGAACTTAAGAAAGCAACTTAAGGTGTTTTCTCCTTTAAAAAAACACAAACTTTTCATTTTGAAAATGTAACTGGAAGGTCCCATCTAAACCCCAAAGTCTTGGTACCTCGAGTTAAACTGATAATCTCTCCTTACAGCTGGTTGTTTCATTTCTGAAAGTGATGATCTCTTTCATCCTAAAAGGCTTGAAATCACTGAAGTGTTCCTTCAGATTGATGCCCTGTAATCAGTCTGTGAACAAATCTTGTGGTCTTTTCTTCCCTCCTACACTCACTTCTTCTAGTGCTTAATTAGGTAGACATCTCACCCTTCCTGGGTTTCATACTTGATCCTATTCTCTCCCCACTTTATCTTATCTCACAAAATATTTCAAATTGCTTCTCAACTATGTTGGTAGGATATAATATATAAAATGTTAACAGTCAATGTTTCTATCAAAATAGGAACAGAACTTTCAGATTAAAAAAAAAAGACATATGTAAGCTTATAAACATCTTATTACTTCATTCATTTGTATATGTTGTACCTCAAAGACACTTGATGGTGTTCATGAAATACTGTGTGATCACTGATTAGTTGTGCCCTGATGGCACAGACATGGCCAGTAGGATGGCGAGAGACAGAAGTTGTATTACAAAACAAAACATTCTTATCTCTTCTGGCCTTACCGGTAGTTGAAAATTACTTGCATGAAATTCAGCTCATTCTTTGTTCCTAAAGCTGGAAATTCACATTCAGTTTTTCAAATCTCCTATGACTCTAGTGTTGACCTTTTTAGTATTTTTGGCATTACTATTCTCTAAACAGTACTTTTCATATTACAAAGCTACTTTTTTAAAAATGAGGAAAGCTCCTTACGTTCTCGTATGGAATGATCTCCAAACTGCATTGGGCAAGATGTAAAACAATGTGTTCAGGATAGTGCCGTTTGTTTTTTTGTTTTTTTTAAAGGGTGTGGAAGTGAGACCAGATGTATGCATTAGCTTATATATATATGTATAAAATAACCCTGGAATCACTTGAAATAAATATATATATGCTGCCACGTATTTGTCATACTTTTTGCCTCTGCCTCCTTTCCTAGAACAAGTCCTCTCTACTCCTTATTCGGTATATTAGAGAGCACATTCCCCTATTTATTTGTTAACTTATTTTTCTCTATGTGTTTTATTGACTGTCTCCCACAACTACAACAGGGACTTTGCTTATCTGGCTCACCTCTGTACCAGTAGAGAGCTAGCACATATATTTCTCAAACAACAGACTAAATGAAGAATCTAAAGGAAACCTGCCACACAGGAAAAGAATTGTTGAATGAAAGGTGATAGGCAGGAGCTCCCCTTGTGGTCCAGTAACTAAGACTCCAACCTCCCAATGTAGGGGCCCAGGTTTGAGCCCTAGTCTGGGAACCAGATCCCACGTGTGCAAATAAGACCTAGTGCAGTCAAATAAATAAAATTTCTTTTTAATAAAAGGAGAAAAATAGGGATAGGCAGCAAGGGTGCTTTAAAAAAAAAAAAGGCAAGGAAATTCAGTTTGTAGCCAGCACAGTTCACATGAGAACGTTAGTAAAACATGAGATTTCTGGTATCTTGTTCAAGAAGATGAGCTTGGTGTACTGGCCTATGTGGTGTTTCCCAACATCAACAACCAAATCTCTGATTCTTCAGACGATAACTGGATATTCAGCAATTCAAGTCATTTTTGACATTAAATACTGGGAGCTGGTGAAGGTCTCAGTCTCACAGGACTGTCCCCAGTTCAGATGCCAGTCAAAGTCCCAGCCCTCATAGATTTCTGACCAACGGACTTTGAATTTGGAGTTCCCGTGAAACTCCTAAAGTTTAATAATTTCCTCGGGTGGCTCACAGAACTCAATAAGACACATTACTTATATCTACAAAGAAAGCATTAACTTTTGTATCCTTACAAAAGAGACATATGAACAGCCAGATAAAGAGATACACAGGGCAAAGTCCACAAAGATCCTGAGCAAAAGTCCATGTGGAGTCGGGGTGCATCACCCTCCCTGCGCTTCACTGTGTTCACCAACTTGGAAGTTGTCTGAAACTTCTTCTTCAAGAGTTTTTATAGAATTTGAAGTCTCCAGCACACCCTGCCCCTCACTCTGGAGGTCAGGAGTAGAGCTGAAAAGTTCCCACTCTCTAGTTACTTGGTCCTTCTGGTGACCAACCCCATCTAAAAGCTATCTTGGGGTCCCCGCCCTAAGACCTAGTTTATGCTACCTCATTAGCATAAACTCAAGAGTACTGGAAGAACCTTCTTATAAATAATAAAAAGTGCTCCTATCACTCAGGAGGCTACCAGTGTGTTAGGACTTCTGTGCTTAGAACAGGAGAGAAAAACAAAATATATCATACTAAAGGCTGTCATAGACTTTAGACACTAATTACTAAGAAGACTTTGAAGATTTTTAACTTGTTTTTCATCCTAGTAGTCCTTAGCTTTTATTTATATATATTTTTGGTGTGAATATCTAAGGCTATGAATAAAAGAATATTTATTATGGCATCATGTTGTTGGGAAAAAGTCCAGAAACACATCCAGATGTCTTCAATAGAAAACCTGTTGATCAAATTATGATGTATACATACTGTGGCATATTATGCAACCCTTAAAAAGATCTGTAATGGTTGTTCTTGAGGAATGTTTATCTGATACACTGGGAATAACAAAAGTAAGTTGCACAAAAATGTGCATATTGTGATCCAGTTTTATTATTTAATAAGTATACCTTTTATTATTTAAAAACCCCTATATAATACCTGGGCTTCCCTGGTGGTTTAGTGGTAAAGAATTTGCCTGCCAAGCAGGAGACATGGGTTTTATTCTTGGTCAGGAAGTTCCCAAGGACAAGGAAATGGCAGCTCACTCCAGTATTCTTGCCTGGAAAATTCCACAGATGGAGGATCCTGGCAGGCTACAGTCCATGGGGTTGCAAAAGACCTGGACGTGACTTAGCAAATAAACAACAATGAATATAACAACTATATAGAAACCTGTATATAAGTATCACTTTGGAAAAAGTATGGAAATGTACATATCACAATGCCAACATTTTAACATCCTTGATGGATTGGGGGTGGAAATTATTGGCAGGATTGAGGATACCTTGATAAATATTTCTTGCCAAAATATTATGTATTAGAATGAACATTTTTAAAAAATATAATTTAAAAGCAAAAAAGTAACCATTTTTTGAAACTATAACCTGAGGGCTAGACTCTGGATTCTGGTGGCTGCAAAAAGCCCATCCCACTCTAAGGCCTGACTTACAGTTAGCTGACTTTCTTGTCTTACATGACTTCTTTTTAAATTTTCTAACTATAACCAAAAGTTTAGCAGATGTTATTCTTTCACAGCATTTTCTTTTGTCTTTTGATTGAGTTATAACCTAGGTATTATACTTCCCTAAAGAATTTAGCACCATGCACCTTATGAAACACTACTTGGGGAGCTGTGTTGGACTTCCAAACCAAATCAAATAAACAGCTTGGTAATGTAGCCTGGCTTCCAACAACAATATGATGATTGGTATAATGGTTCTGAAATGCTTTTGGCCCCCTTTCCTCCAAGGGATATTTGACAACTGGAGATATTTTTGGTTGTCACAACTCTGAAGGAGAATGTACTAATGACATTCAGCAGATAAACACCAGTGATACTTTTCAACATTCTACACAGCAGAGGACAATCCCTCACAACAAAGAATTATCCAGACGTAATGTCACTAGTGCACAGTTCTGGCCTATTGCTATGTGTCTACACACAAGGAAGCCTGAGAAATTGTATCATTTGGGGTGACAGAATGGAATTGAGGGCAAAAAGGCAATGATCAGCATTGAAATGTAAAGTTCAGTTCAGTTGCTCTGTTGTGTCCAACTCTTTGCAACCCCATGGACTTCGGCACACCAGGAGTCCCTGTCCATCACCAACTCCTGGAGTTTACCCAAACTCATGTGCATCAGTGAAGCCATCCAACCATCTCATTCTCTGCCGTCCCATTCTCCTCCTGCCCTCAATCTTTCCCAGCATCAGGGTCTTTTCTAATGAGTCAGTTCTTCACATCAGGTGGCCAAAGTATTGGAGCTTCTACTTCAACAT